>JAVJIF010006090.1:0-170716 GCA_038442645.1 Agave tequilana | reverse complement strand
GCTCCTTTCACATGACAGTGTTTCAAGCTTCATGTTATTTTGCAACCATGAAGCTTGCCCAAATTCAGCAAAATTCTGCTCCAAAAGGAGTCAAATCATGAATTTATGTTTTATTTATTTTTTTGGTAAATTTTGTCAGCTAATTAAGACTTCTTACAAAACTCATTTTGTTTTCTTGATTCTCCCTCAGTCAATCAGAATACAGAGCCTATGTCATATAAATAATAAACCCTAATTTTGAAATTTTCCATTGTGTCACTGAAACTCAAATGTTATTAAGTGTGAGAAAGACTTTGTTTTTTTCTTTTTCTTTTCTCTTTTGTTTAATAAGAAATGTTGAAGGCTTAACATGCATAATGACAAGAGCTCACTCCCAAATGAGGAGACAACCGACAGTGCCTAGCATTGGCATATTGTGGCAAATGGGTGTTGTCTTGCATCCCTTGGGTCTGTTTGGTTGTTGTAATTGACGTAATTTGTAAGTCGTAATCAGTAAAATCTTTTACAGTTATAAATGAGTTACATGCATGAAAATTTTATGGTGTTTGGTTGGTAATATAAAGTTGTAAGTGGGAAAATGTATTGTGTTTTACGTGTTTGGTTGTCGTAATGTGTAAGTCGCAAGTGGAAAAATTAAACACAAAATTAACTATTTAGTGATTTAAAAAGTTATAAATTGCAAATAAATACTACAAATGCTAAATGTTAAAAAAATAATATTAACATAAAAAAATAATACAAATTTGCATGTGCACAAAATTAATGTAAGTGGGCTGTAAGTGAATAGTGATTGGGTTGTTAGTGAGTAATAGTTGAGTTGCGTAACTCTTTTACGAATTACAGTCCAAACAAACACCGTAGTTATAATTGGGTTATAAGTCATTTATGAATTACAGACTTTTACGACTTTTTACGACAAAACAAGCAGAAAGAAGAAGAAGCAGCAACCTGTGATGCAATGCAGATCATTTGGCATGAGTGGCCCCACAAACAACAAAGTACTAATCAAAATGTAGGAAGGGAAAGAGAAGGGAAGGCTGCAATCAATAAGATCTTGGGAGCAAATCCTTCCTATTTCATAGCAATTGAATGTGGTTTGAATTTTACTGATATTCAAGAATTCTAGACTCTGAGAAAGTTTCAGTTTTAGTAATGTTGACTTGATCAGGATGACCTGAGATCTTATTGATATAAAAGAGAGAGAAATTTAAAAAAAAAAAAAAAAAGAACTTTCATTTTTACCACTGGTTTGAGTAATACTTTTTCTTCTGGTTCACTGATCATAAAACTCATTCCAGAAACAGAAAATCCTACGTTGAATCGATAACTTTCAGAAAATACGTATATCATCTTCTGTTTTTTTTAAATTCCAGGAGTATCTCTTTCTATAACTCTTTAATTTCTTGATCTTTTTTCATCTCTTCTTTTAAGTCTTCAGTTTCTTGAATCTTCTTATCGTGTTTTTCGAACTCTTTAGTTTTTTGAGTTGTCTCTAACTTCTTCTTTTTATTTGTCTTCCACAAAATATTTCAAGCACATTTTACTGTTTCACCTATAATAATGTCAAAAATATCTTTGTCATTTTGTTCTATATTGTTAAAATCCTCTTAGCTGATTTTAACTTGTCTTTATCATTTTACTTCTCCTCATAATCTTTTTCCATGATTTCCCAAATGTTTTGTGAGATCTAAATTTTTTCCATCATGATACTTCAACTCTTGTATTTGTTTTTTGTAAAGTAAGAGAATAAGAAAGGGAAGAGGGTGAAGAAGAAGAAGCAGCAGAAAAAGAAAGACAAAAAGAAAAAAAGAAAAAAAATTCAGTTATAACAACAAAATAAGGAAAAGCGATACCTATTTTGACAATGGAGTAAATCAACATTCACATCAGAAGAAAAGATAGAATTATAAAGTGAAAGTAATCCTCGAAGATATTATGAAGATCATCAAAGTGTAAGTAAACATTAAGACATCATCAAATTGAAGAAATGATCATCAAAGTAAGGAGTTGACACCATCAAAACAAAAGGCAAGAATATAAAAGAAGAACACTAAGATTATATTTAAGAAAAATTCGATATAAAGTTCAACAACAGAAATAAGGATTTAAAAGAAGAGGTAAAAATGCTTTTGATTATTATAAAAAGAGACACAAAAATAAAAAAATTTAAAGAAAAATCTCAGTACTAGATCAAAAATCAAGAGTAGTTTAATTGCTATATAAAATTAAAGGCGACAAATGTCCATGAAGAATTTGAATTAAGATGACCCGTTGGAAATTGTAATGCAAATCATCATGAAAATAGGAAAGGCAGATTTTGAATTGGCTTAGCATTTTTGGATTCGAGTGATAATTGTATCAAGATTAGTTTAACAGTTTCTTATTTTCTTTTAATAAAGTAGGTATTAGAATAGGAGTTCGATTTGAGCTGGATTTGTATTGTTTTGCTTATATATAAAAAGAAGCATAGCCAATATTTTGTAACAGAGAAAAATAAAGAAAAATTGAGAGAAATAAAATTGAGAAAAATTATAGTTGTGAAAATTTTGAGTAAAGATTTTTTTTTGTTTTTGTGTTTTCAAATAAAATTTTGTGTTCTTCTTCCTCAAAAAATCGACAAGCCGAACATGGGGTGTCATCCCTGGAGATTGCAGCTACTTAGCACGATATCAGCACGTTATAATTTTTATTCCCAACCGCAATTTGGGAATACTTAAACTCCTACCTAATCGCGGGGCTCATTAATTAATCACACCCTTGATCTCCATTGTTTTAAAACTCATAATATTGAGATCCTTAGAGGAAGGCTCACACTTTATGCTTAGTTTAATTAAGCAAGCTTAGTTTGAACTAACTAAGCTCACTCAAACTAAGCTGACTTTCTCACACTTTAGATTAGAGATTCAAAATCCATGTAGTTGCAAGCTCATTTTCGCTTGAATTCAGGCCTCACTCTCTTTCAAAGATTAAGAACTTTCATCTTTTAACGCCCTAAATTAATTTTTAGGTGACTAGTTTGCTCCGGTTTTTATTGATGGTGACTCGGTTAATAAAACAGCTGCAAGTGCCTATTAGTCTTTGCAGAGGGGATTAGTGTTGAGACAGGTAGGGAAGCGGATATTTCCACACAAAGAATGATGAAGGCACCCAAAATTATTACAAGCTTGTCGTTATTTTATTTTATTTATTTTAATTTTTTAGAATTTCACCTTTAGTAAAAAGTTCAAAATGTTCCTTTCTTCTTCCTCCTCCCCCTCCTCGGCCTCCCCCCCCCCCCCTCCCCCCGATCTTCCCCCGCCCCAACCCCCCTGGGCGTCCACCCCTCCCCCAAGGGATGTTCGGTTAGATTCTAGCCGAACAGACCTGAGTTTGTTCGGCTTCGGCCAGATTCGGCCGAACAGACTCTGGTCTATTCGGCCAGATGGCCGGACAGCAGGGGGATCGTAGGGTTGGAGATCAGGAGGGGACGGGGGGGAGGCTGGCCCAAGGAGAGGGTTGAGGGTAGGAGGGGTTGAGGGGAGGGGGAGGGGAGGAGGAAGCCGCGGTGGAGAAGGAGAGGAGGGAGGAGGAGAAAGAGGGAGGTGGTCGTCAGGAAGTGAGGGGAGGTATTCGCCGGGAGGGGGGCCAGGGTCCGCCAACATGGGAAGGAAAGGAAGAGGAGAAGAAGGGGTTTGGGGGCATCTTTTTGATTTTTAGTAGAGTGCCTTTATCACAAAATGGGGTGTTTTAATCTTCTGATGTCTTCATCATTCTTTGAGGTAGAAATATTCGCTCCCGTCACGTCGCTGTCGTTGGTTGGTTATAGAGTTGGGACGTATAATCAAAGGCCGATGGCTCATGAAATCGTCACCATCCGTTTGAATTACAATGGACAGCGGAGATCAAAGTACAGCGTGAGTGCATGTCAGTACGCACATTCGGTGCAGGCCCCACTGCACGTTCCATAGTGCCGGCGGTGTCCTTCACCTTCTTAACTCCTCAACTTAAGACCAGGTCATCTAGCTTGTTAAGTAATAAATCTCAGTTGAAAGGTCAAGTTTTTACCTAATAAAATCCAACACTTAGGGGGTATTAGGTATCATTTCCAGCAAAGGGCCGGTTCTTACGCGTTAGTCACTCATATGTTGACTCGTGCTTGTAAAGTGACACCCATATGGTTTGAACTCGATGACTCGTAAAGGTACAAAGTGGAACCCAGCGGGCACAGTGTTGTTTAGGGGACTTTTTTGCTCGGCATGTTTGTTTTTACTAAAGAGAGGAACAAGGAGGAAGAGGGAGGCGCTTTTCGGCGTTTGGTTCGCTCGGAAGAGGAGGCAAGGAACACCGAAGATATCCATCGGGCTCCAAGCTGGCGCTAACAGCCCTCTTCCCCTCTCTTCCTCTTTTTCTTCCACCCGATTTGACAGCGAGGAGGTGAGGAGCTTTGCATTTGAGATAAAATACTGATTTTCTAATTTCCTTCTCTCTTCTTCTCCTTTCTTTTCTCCTTTTCTTTCTTACAAAATTGGGGAAAACAAACGATCCATTACTGAAGAGATCTTTTTCCCTCTTTTTCTCATTTTCTCTTCATCCTTGTTTCTTCGCTTCATTTTCTCTCCATCCTCTCATGTTTTCTCTTCTAAAAAACAAACAGGCCCATCTACATGGAGACAAGGGGCGTGATGTTGGGATTTTGGCCGAACAAATAGTCTCATATCGATTAGACATGGGGATCGTGTTGGGTATATAAGAATTTGGATAACTGCACCTAAAAAGTTAGTGTTTTGGGACGGTGTCTAAGTCCAATAACTTACAGCCATGCTTTGAACTTAGTCGTGTGTGTGGGTAGTGATCGATTTTATTGATACTCAAATTTGACGTGAGAAGGCGCAATAGTGGGCTCAAAGCAATTTGGCTCGCAAAATATTTGACGATGATTTTCTTTTGAAATGGGTGTGCCACCAACCACGTGGCGCAGAGGAGTGACCGAATGCAGTTGATGTTTCACATAAGGCTTGTCTGCCCTGCGCGATGAAGACTTGAATATCGATCGAGCATTTGATCTTCTATTGTGAAGAAAGTTGAGCTTGCAGGGAGACTCTTTGTTCGAGGAGATTGTTGGGATTTGAATCGAACAAAGTGTCTCATATCAGTAAGATATGGGGATGATGTTGAGTATATAAAGATTTGAGCATTTTCACCGAAAAAATTAGTGTTTTGAAATGGCACCTTAACTCCAACACGTCAACAGTAGAGAGAGGTGTGGCCTGCGATGTCACAGAAGCGCGAACGCACCCCCCCCCCCGGTGAACCAGCTTGGATCCAGGGAGGGCAACGCGTCGGGGCACCACGTGATGGGGGAAGATGGGTATATGCTTCTCCTCCTCTTGATGACGTCTGCAACAACCCGATAGATTATATCCACGTGTCTTAGGATTTCTTTTTGCTGGGTTTGAATTTTTGACCAGAAAAAGAGAAATTTTACGACTTTTAACTTCTAAATTCAATTTTATTTTTCTACGTTTACTTTTTATTTTAATTATTTATTTTGTTTGTTTGTGAAGCGGAGGGAGAAGAGAGATACTGACCATTGATCTGATGGAAGGAGGCCAGTCACATAAAATAAGAGAATTAGGTGTATAATTATTATTAATATTAATTAAAAATAATAATAATGTGAGGTAACCTAAAACTAACATGGGGATGGGGTTAATTAGGCATTAACTTTCGCTCTGTTACTCTCTCTGATTGAGATTTGATGGGTTGGGGCTGGTGATTGATGAGACGAACCACTGGTTTCTGCTTCTTACACTTTATTTTTATTTTATTATTATTATTATTATTATTTTTTAAGAACAAACTGGATTTAAAAGTTACTCTCAATGTTATGCATACTCATTACAAATATTTAACTAACGGTATACGAATAAGTGATTTTTGAAGAGCAAATTTAAGATCTGACCGATGGGCGATTTGACTATTACATGATGCTTGGAAAGCACGTGGGTTTACGTAAAAAAAAAAAAAAATCGTTTTCTAATGATTTTTTAAGATTAATGTAAATGGAAGCAATAACAATTAGTAGGCATTGAAAATGATATGTGGCCTTTTTGCTTGTTATCTTTTTTGAAGATAAATATTTGTTTCACTTTGAGGTGAATGTGGATTGCTGGACAGATAATAAAGAATTTATTCTGGAATCAGGGGTGGACTCACGTGCAATAACTTTCTTTTGATATATAATCTCTTTTTTTAATTATTTTTTATTAATTAAAAAAAACACTTTTAAGTTTTAGCTCAAAGGTTAATTTATAAATCTATTTTATTAGAGCTCACAAGTTCAAGTCTTGATGGGTCCAACATTATTTTTTTTTTCCCTCTCTTTTTTTGTTACATTTACGCTTACACTGAAATTCTTATTGTATTTACGTTCACGCTAGAAAAGCTTCTTGCGCTCCGCCACCTGAATCCTTGTATAATACGTTCATCAATATAGGACGTGTTTGGTTGCAAGGAAGTAGGCGGAAGTAAGGAAATAGGGAAGTATAATTGGTCACTTCTCTATCTATCCAAACACCGAAAAATGAAAATTACAAAACCCTTTTCCTTTTCTCTTCTCTTTTACACAACCATTTCCTCACTTCCAAAGTGCTACAGTTAATTTTGTGGCAATATAAATTTCATTTGTAATAAGTTATAATACAAAACAGTTAATTTTTTGATCATATAAATCTACAAAACAGTTAATTTTTTGATCATATAAATCTTACTTGCATTCTAATTATAGTCCATTTTTTATTTTACTTAATTAATTTTTATTTTAATATTATTTTGCGGTCAACTTTGTGGTCAACTTTTCCACTTTCACTTTTACATTACTATCTAAACACCAGAAAAGAGATAACATTTTTTAAGTCACACTTTCTAACAACATCCAAACACCAAAAAAATTACTAACCAATTTCCAAATTCTAAAGGAAATTATTATCACTTTCTCGCTTCTTCACTTTCTCATTTCTACCCTTAATCAAACAGGCCCATATTCGCTAAAATGTCACGGGGCCCTCGTTCTCACTAAAGTACAAAAGTTGGAATAAAATTTTATGCTCGATTAAATAATCGAACAAGCAATTACCATGCGAAGATATTTTCCCAAAACAAAGACAAACTAGGGGCCTACTATGTCAACCTCACCATTTAGAGTTTAAAAAAAAAAAAAAAAAATCTACTCCCTGAATTTCTCCAGCAAGTGGGGAAAAATACATATTTTTTTTTATTACGTGGATGAAAAAATTTCTTATATTATTATATTTTTAATTTTGCAACAATTTCAGCCGAAAAAAAACTAGGGCTCAATTATTAACTCTCAACGTCGCGGGGTTGCACTCACAAATTAACTGTGACAGCGGTGCGGTGCTCGTTCACGCGCTGCCCGCAAGAAGCGTCGGTGACCGACAGTCACAAGCACAGACAGTGCTACCGGCACCAGCCGGTTGCAGCCCAAAGCGGGCCCCGCCCGAGTCGGACGCACGAAGCGTCGGTGCGTATATATTTGACCCGTTAATTATGCGGACCCGATAACGGGGCTTCTCACCTCGCAGATTTTGATTTCAGATCCGGTCTGTTTGGATTTAAGGAATTGGTGTGAAGTGAGGAAGTAGGAAGTAAGATTTATTTCCTTAAGGAAAAAGGAAATGAGTAGTAAGTTTTCTGGTGTTTGGATGGTTGTTGGGAAGTGTGGTTTGAAAAATGTTTTGTTGTTTCCGGTGTTTGGATGGTAATGAAAAGTGGAAATGGAAAAGTTGACCACAAAGTTGACCGCAAAATAATATTAAAATAAAAATTAATTAAGAAAAATAAAAAATAGATTATAATTAGAATGCAAGTGAGATTTACATGACCAAAAAATTAACTGTTTTATGCTATAACTTATTATAAATGAGATTTACATGACCACAAAATTAACTGTAGCACTCTGGAAGTGAGAAAATGGTTGTGTAAAAGAGAGATGAAAAAGGAAAAAGGGGGTTTTCTTATTTTCCTTTTCCGGTGTTTGGATAGATAGGAAATGAGCAATTATACTTCCCCACTTCCTCACTTCACTCGGATTCCTTGAATCCAAACAGCCCCACGACGTTGATACAATAAAAAAAACTTTTTCTTTTTTTTAGTTTTAAATAATTTTATTTGAGCATTAATTATTAATAAATTAATTAATTAAAGGGGTTGTAGAACTCCCCATGTGACATGTTTTTTTGATGTCATGTGTCACCATAATATAGATATCATATTTCTCTAATAAAGTTCTCCAGTTTTCATGTAGCCCCCCAAATAATTTCTCATTTGCCTCCTAAATGTTAAAAGAAATAAAAAATAAATAAATTCTCTCGACTAATTTTATTACTGGAGAGTCTGGTGGCAAGTAGTACGCCGTGCACAAAGATATTATACTTACCGTTCTAAAATTTTTAGTTTGAGTCATAAATTTAAGTAAAATAATAATATGCAACTCCTGTTTCGTGATCGTAATTGGCTATAATTCATAAGTCGTAATTGGTAAACTCTTTTACAGTTGTAAATGAGTTACATGCATGTAAGTTTTATGGTGTTCGGTTGGTAATATAAAATTGTAAGCGAAAAGTATATTGTATTTTACGGTGTTTGATTATCGTAATGTATAAGTCGTAAGTGAAAAAATTGACCATAAAATTAACTATTTAGTGATTTAAAATTTTTAAATATTACAAATAAATACTAAAAATATTAAATATTAAAAAAATAATATTAATATAAAAAAATAATATAAATTTGTATGACCACAAAATTTAACTGTAAGTGAGTTGTAAGAGAGTGATAATTGAGTTGCAAGTGAGTGGTAGTTGGGTTGCGATAGTTTTTTACGAATTACGATCCAAACAAACAGCTCCTAACTGTATTAGCTTCACAATTGATACCATGCGTAGTTAGAAATACGATGCTGAGAGAAGGCAACATAAGCTAAGTTTTTGCAAATGTTTTAAATAATACATAGATGCTCCTCCTCTCATAATTCAAACTTGCAAGCACTTCTCAAATGTGTGCTCCTAGTAAAAATTTGATACGATCAAGTTCCTTCACTAGACACAAACATTGGCAATTAAACGACAACTAATGCTAGTGTAGTTGATTGATTGAGACAGTGAATCTAATAGGGGTGACCATACACCATCATGGATTTGTTGAGCTCAACCATTTGAGTTATAGGTCCTCACATGGCAGCTACACAACAAATGAAAAATGTTTGGATCCTATGATTATTATGATGCTTTGGGATTTGTGGTGAATAATCTTGTTGCATGAGTGGAGTGGATCTCTGGGCACAAAGAATACTAATTATTTTGATGAGATAATTTTTTTGTGAACAATCTCAGAATTAGATCTCATATAACATAATTTAGGAAGGACAGATGAATGTACAATTAATGGATTTAGTTCGGATCTGTTTTTATTTATCGAGCATTCAAGTTCATCCAGTTGGGTCAGGAACATGCTTGCAATTTGTTGGAATCAATGATGAGAAATATAGAGGATTAATGCCATGTTCAAATTAAGCTTCAATCAAGAGAATTATTATTAGTAGAAGTATTACATTGCTTGGAAATTTTGTTTTTATGTTTTCTCTTCTTCTAATTAGTAGCACGGTAGTAAAATATCTTTTATGCTTGTAGTTAAGAATAAATTCGATGGTAAGATTACTTCACTTCATTTTATGAGTTTGTCCGACCCATTTACAATTTTTCCACGGCCCCTCTTCTTTCTGGCAGGTGTCTTCGTCTTCATTTTTCTATCTCTTGTGTTTTTCATGCATAATCTCTTATTTTTACAAAATAACTCATGCTAATAAATGTTCCATAATTTCTTCTTAATGAAAGAGAGTTGGAATTCTTAAATTCTTAATCCACTTTTGTTCAAATAAAAAATAAAAAAAATGTTGTGCTTAATATTAAACATCATGGGCTTGCTTGATTGTCAATTATTCTTTCTTTTGATATTAGGCCCGCGCAGAAATCTCTTCTCTCTCTTTCCAAACAAAATTAGGGCATAAAAACTAATATAATCAGTCATGTGTCAATCAATCGATGTCTTTCTTTTTATCAAATCAGATTTTTTTTTTAAAATTTTTTTTAGTCTCACCATCACTAATAGCAATAATTACATCATTCAAGCTTTTATCAACTTTATCTAATACCTTGAAGTAGAGAAAGAAAAAAAATCACAAAAATAAGTTCAAGAGAAGGCTCATCAATCGGTAAAATAAAGTCAAACTCCTTGTAATCCACTATATTATCTAGATTAGCTAACTTGATCCTTCTTTATTCGAATAAGACTAATTGCGAGGCCAAAGTGTAGCCATTCATAAAATGATAGAAGAATGAGTGCTTGAAGTTGACTATGTAAATATAATGCTCTAATTCTCCTCATAACTACAAGCTGTAAGTTGACTAAATGTCGTTCAATGATCCAAAAAGAGTTAAAGAGTATTTCTCTTTTTTTTGCTCTCTAGCAATTCGAAGAAGATCTCTGCATGTCCTTGGGAGACCTGGACCTAAGAGTAACTGAAACATGAGCCCCATGAATGCTCATGCTGACTGGGTGTTGGAAATCAATTCTTTTTTAAAGGTATATTCTTTTTATTTTCCTTCTTGTTCTTTTCTTCGAGAGATCAACTACGTGATTCTATTTGTGTAAATTTCGCAGCAGCAGCAGCAGCACCACTAATAAGAAGTAAAAATACAAATCAAAACTGACACATTTAATTTCACACTGCGAGAAAATTTATGATTTTTCTTTTTTCTTTTTAGATAATAATAATATACAAAGTATTGCAATTGACTCCATCCACCACCTTTTGCAGTAAAAACCTAGCCCTGAGGATGGGGATGACTCGATTCAAGTGATGTGGGACTAAAAGCTAAAGAACATGGGGAGGGCACTGCCAGTTATAAGTTTTTTTTGGAGGTGGATGGCGACCCTGACCAAGGAGAGTGGAGTCACGTGGACACCGCCAGAGAGCATCTTGCTTCACACGTAGGATTTTGGATTATTATTAACCTAATCAGTTTGCTTTGTCCAGAGGCTGTTTGACAACTGAAAAGAGAGACGAGGAAAAGTGTGTGGGCCATCATGTGTTAGTTTTTAGGTTTTTTCCGAGTTTAACTCCAAAATCTGATACGCCGGTGTTGCCAAAAAAAAACCTGAGATGGAGGGAGAGTTTTTTCTTTCAAGCTTTCAAAGCAAACAAGCACAACATAAGTGAGAAAAAAAGCGTGGGGTTCATAGTGTCAGAGGAAAAAATAACAGTTTTCCACCTACTTTCAAGGCAAACAAATGGATTCTTAGTGTCTCTAGATTCTGTGCTTAGTAACATGTTTTGAGCAATTCCTCTGATGATTGATTATTCTTCTAGGGATTGCCAATGTTTCATTTTATTTTGTGTACTGTTTTTAGAATTTTGGGTGGAGTCGGTGGGACTTGCTCATTGATAATTTTAGTCAATTCTTCCATGAAATTTCTCACCCTTGGACTTGCCACAAAGCTATTTGATTTTAATTGGAATTTTTTTTTTCCTTTCAAAATGAACATGAATTCTTCAGAGATTTATTGATGAAAGAAAATTTTTAATTCGCTCTGTATTCTTGTGTGCATGTGTGTTCGTTCAAATCTAAGATTCATCAGAGAAAGAGTAGTTTGCAGTCTCCAGAGAAATACAAGCTACGATTAGGATTAGAGTTTGAGTATCTCCATCAACATTTGTACCTCACAGTTTATAAATGATGGTTCCACGATCTGTTTTTTTTCCCTTTTTGGCACCTGCGTGTGCATTTGTGTCCTTTGGCCTGGATGAACTGTTGTTTCTTTCTGATGTTTTCATTAAAAGCTTTTTAATAAATGAATTGTGTTCCTATTTCAAGTCTTAGCCTATGATTCGTGTTTTTCAGGTAAATTATCGAGACTTATGAATGAGGCTTGTTTACAAACAAGAGAAATACGCAAAAACTATCCCAAACTATCGCAAATTACAGATGAACAAAATAAATTTTGTCATCTATGAAATTATTAGTTTTTCTTTCTATTTTATTATTTTTAGAATCAATGGATCAATACCTAATTAGGTGTTGGAAAAGCTAGGATGAAGAGAGGGTATCTGTTTCAGCAAATTTTGGTCAAGTGGATATTTAGTGAACTAACAGACGGGGTCGAAGAAGGACGGCCTGCAAGAGTTTTGTCAAAGCCGGCCCAAAGGGCTTTTACAGTTGGGCTTATATTTTTTTGGGCTTTTCTATTGGGCCGTTATATGGGCTCAGGTCTACTCAACGTCCCCAAACAATATTCTTCTTTTTCTTCCTCTCCTTTGAAGTGCGTTGGGGTGCTTCCTTTTCTTAAAAAAGAAAAAAAAAAAAAGTTTTCTTTCCTCTCTATTAAATTTCCAATTTCTATTATTCATTTTTCTTCTTCTCGGCAAAAAAAAAAAAAAAAAAAAGAGTCTTTCACATGTGTAATCCAAAATCTTTCAGATTTTCAAATTTACTCCCAAATCCTCATTATATCTTTATTATCTCTCATATCTTTAAAAATATCAGAATTACCCTTACCTTCAGTGTAAAAGAATCTAAAAAGAATATTCTTCAATTTTCTGTTATAAAAATGTGAAATCTCAAAAATACCCTCGCAACGGTATGCAGCAAACCCCCTCTCCTATACACCCACTCCTTCTCCATCACATCTCCTCTGCCTCGGCCTCCGCCTCAATTGCATCTGTCTCTGTGTCCTCCTTCGGTTGGGGATTTAGTGAAGAGGGAGGGGGAAGGGGGGGGGAGATTGGGATTTAAAACAGAATAAAAGAGAAAGACTAGAGGTAACGGAGTAATTTTGCTCAGCTACTGGGGAGATTGGGATTTAAAATAGAATAAAGAGAAAGACTGGAGGTAACGGAGTAATTTTGCTCAACTACCGCTAGAAAACTAACAATAGCTGACATTGAGAATAATTTTAAAAGTTTTTAAAATTTTATGAGATAATAAATTTCATTTTGGAAGTACATACGAGAGAAACACCAAAAAAAACACTCTTTCTCAAAAAGTGTTGTGAAGCATTCTTTTCTAAGGAAAAAACTCACACTCTCTCTCTCTCTCTCTCTCTCTCTCTCTCTCTAAAATCCAAACCATAATTGCATGACTCACCAACCTTTTTGAAATGATCAAGCACCGAAATCTAGACACCATGGTTTGATTCAACAAGCCCAAGTTGAAATTGATGACTCTTAATAACATCACCTCCCTCAATTCACGTGTGCATGAAATTAGGGTTTATGTTTCCAAGTGTTTAAACACCCAACGCAGCAACAAAAAGCTCAAATCCCTAGCAGCCAATGTTAAATTATACAAAAGCCACACTCAACCCTAGCTTGCAGGGGGGAAACCCTAATTTCAAGACCAAGAAGTTTTCTTCTCATGAGAGTGCTCAATGAAGACCTAAGCCTCTAGTTTAGCATAACCTAATCTTGAGTTTCCTTTCAAATTAATGCATGCATTACCCCTAGCTTTGTAATTCAATAGTAATTAAGATCATCATTCAGTTGTGCGTGCCCATAAAAGGAACCCAAAGCATACCCAAGCATATCAGTTAGGTTCATGTGTGTGAGCCACACACACATACAATAAGAGAACCAATCACGTATTGACACGTGGATTGGAACTCTTATAATCTCTTATAATATGTGTGTGAGGCCCACACACATAACATATTATAAGAGGATCAATCCACGTGTCGATGCGTGATTGGTCCTCTTATTGTATGTGTGTGTAGCTCACACACATGAACCGAACCCAAATCCTTTCGGCAAATGCCAATGCATGTGCAATTAAGACGAAGGTTAATAAGAACTTTAGGCATTGAATGTTGTGTTTTGCTTTTGTTTTAACTAAAAGTATGATTAGAAATTGGAAAAAACACTAAAAGTATGGTAAATATGCAACTATTCTTTTCAAGCATTAGATCTCATACATACAATTTGACTACATTCATAGAAGACAAAAAAGAAATTTATAGTGAAAATATTTAGGACACCACAATAAAAACAAATCGGTGCCAAATTAATGATTCTCAAAGGTTAGTATTATAATAGGACACACACACCCACCATAGAAAAAAAGTAGGAATAGAATACGAAGGAGGAGCAAACTATAGTTTTAGATACAGACAAGTGCAAGTGGCATTAAAATAAAACATGTAGGAGAATAAACAAGTGATAGAGTTAAATAGAAAGTTAAAATTAAGATGGAAATAGTGACCTAACTTGTTCGATCAATATGGTTTGTAGGCTATGATTGAGATCTATGCTCTCGCGAATGATGAATATCGCTAAGTGAAGAGACTAATAAAGCATATTTTACAAAAAAAGAGAAATTGTTAAGTACTTGGTATCCTAAATTCCTAATTGAAAAGTTCTATTGTCATGACATTTGGAGAGATTCAAACGATCAACCTTTTATTTGTAAATATAGAAGTGTTGTTACCGCATGAGCTAAGCTTAGTTTGTAAGTAAATGAATTGATAATTTGTTGCATGCATTACATATTGTACATATAATATTTGTTGGAGGAGAGAGTACAGTAGAGGAAGTGAAGTCATGCCAGGTGCTGTTGAAGACTGCCAAGGAGTCTACGACGAAAGGCGACGGAACAGCAGGCAGGAAAAAGAAGCAGCAGCAGAAAAGACAGAGGTCGGTCGACCGGACCGGTCGACCGGACCGGTCGACCGACGTGCACGAAGTGCACAGGTTTGCTCCCAGGTTGCTTCGGTCGACCGGACCGGTCGACCGAAGAGGGTCTCTGTAAGCAACCCGACTTTCTGTTTGTTTCGGTCGACCGGCTCGGTCGACCGTAAGAGGGAGTCGGTCGACCGGCCGGTCGACCGACAGTCGGGTTTTGGGCGAAATCTGTTGTTTCGGGAAGTTATGTATTTAAGCCCTGGTTGTAATTTTCTAGGGTTTAGTGCCTAGACAAAGTATAGCTGCGGACTCTCTTGTGTTGTTAGAGATCCAGAGCTATTGTAATCCATCTTCCATAAAGAAAACTCTCTCCGTGAATTGCCCCGAGGACGTAGGCAGGTTGGCCGAACCTCGTTAGATCTGGTTTTTGCGATTGGCTGTTCTTCTAGTTTGTTTTTCATTGTTCTTGGTGATTGAGATCAGGTTGGATCTTCTAAGGGTTGTTGTCTCCGAGCACAACAAGTGGTATCAGAGCCAGGTTACGCTTGGGATATTCTGAAGATTCGAAGGGCTCCAGATCTGATCAGGTGGAGATCGTGTGTCGATCTCAGGTCAGAGGCATTGGTGTTCAAGGAGATCGTGTGTCGATCTCAGGTGGACGCAGGGAGGGCTCGTTGAATCAGGGGTGGAATAGATCTGGTGAGAAACTCAAGCTAGGGTTTCAAGGTAGAGGTAAAAATCACTTTTTTATCTCAGAAATAGATCTATTTTGCAAGTATTTGATCTTCCGCATAGTTAGAGGGTCAAGGAAAGGATCTCAATGGCAGAGGAATCTAAGTCTGTTAAAACAATGAACAACTCCAGGATTGAAGTTGTTAAGTTCAATGGAACTAACAATTTCGGGATGTGGAGGTGTGAGGTTATGGATGCATTGAATGCACAGAACCTCGAGGACACGCTCCTTTTGGAGAAGAAGAAGGATACTACCACTGATGATGAGTGGGCAAAAATGAACAGGTCGGCATGTGGCCTGATTCGCTCATGTTTGTCACAAGATATCAAATATTCTGTTCAACATGAGAAGTCAGCAAAGGATATGTGGAATACCCTCGAGAAGAAGTACCTGACAAAGAGCGTGGAGTCAAGGCTGCAGCTTAAGAGCAAGCTGTATTTGTTCAGGATGCAGAGGGGAAGCACAGTAAATGAGCACCTCAACAGGTTTACAAAGCTTCTTACGGATTTGCTAAATGTGGATGCCATTATAAGTGAGGAAGACAAGTCAGTCGTTCTCCTGAACTCTCTTCCACCGGAGGAGTATGAGATATTTACAATGACATTCATAAATGGAAGGCAAACCTTAGACTATGATGAGATATCGTCAGCACTGATGAGTTATGAGAAAAGGAAGAATGAGAAACATTCTGGGAGATCTAGTTCATCAGCAGAGGCTTTGGAGGTAAGAGGCAGGAGCTCATCAAGGAAAGGCAAGGAGGTGAGAGGAAGATCGAAGTCAAGACCGGGCTTAAGGGATCTTAAGAAAGACCAGTGCATGTATTGCAAAGAGTTTGGGCACTGGAAAGTTGACTGTCCAAAGTACAAGGGGAAGAAGAAGGAATCAAAATCTGAGGCAAATCTGGCAAGAGTGACAAAGGCTGCTAGCAGTAAATCACAGGCAGAGGATTCAGATTCAGATTCTTCGGTATTCTCGTTTTCAGTTACTACTCCTGTTGTAGGTTACTCGGGGGAAAACGAGTGGATCCTGGACACAGGTGCTACATATCATGTATGCCCTAATCGAGATTGGTTTACTAGTCTTGAGAAGCTGGAGGGATGTTCGGTCGTCATGGGCGATGATCATCCATGCATCATGGAGGGTGTAGGCACAATTTCTATCAGGATGTTCGACGGGATGGTAAGGGAGCTGAAGGAAGTGAGATATGTCCCTCAGCTGAAGAGGAACTTGATCTCAGTGGGTGCTTTGGAATCATTAGGGCTCGGAGTGTCTATTAAAGAAGGTGTTCTTAAAATGACGAAGGGCTCAATGGTGGTGTTGAAGGCCAACCGCAGGAACAATTTGTATTACTTGAAGGGTAGTACAGTGACAGGCCAGGTGGCAACTTCGACCAGTCAGAAGGAAGATCTAACCCGGCTATGGCACATGAGGCTGGGACATGCAGGGGAGAAATCTATGCAAGCTCTTGTGAGGAAAGGGCTGCTGAAGGGTGCAGAGACCTGCAAACTGGATCTGTGTGAACATTGCATCATAGGCAAGAAGACGAAGGTGAAGTTTGGTACAGCTTCACACTGCACCGAAGGCATTCTTGATTATGTTCACACGGACGTATGGGGACCCACAAAGACTGCATCAATAGGGGGAACCCATTACTTTGTGTCGTTTATCGATGATTATTCTAGGCGGTGCTGGGTGTACACCATGCGACACAAGAATGAAGTCCTAGAATTGTTTGTGAAGTGGAAGGTTAATCAGGAAAGGAGTACAGGAAGAAAAGTCAAGGTCCTTCGTTCTGACAACGGAGGAGAGTACAAGTCAGACCCTTTCCAGAAGCTATGTCTTGATGAGGGCATAGAGAGGCACTTCACAGTAAGGGAAACTCCGCAACAGAATGGGGTGGCTGAAAGAATGAACCGAACTTTGCTAGAGAAGGTTCGGTGCATATTGTCAAATGCAGGATTACCAAAGAAGTTCTGGGCTGAAGCTTTGGGGTATGCATGCCATCTCGTCAATAGGTTGCCGTCGTCTGCAATAGGGGGAAAGACCCCCCTTGAAGCTTGGTCGGGTAAAGCTGCAGGAGATTATGATGTGCTCAGGATATTTGGATGTCCAGCCTACTATCACGTAAAAGAAGACAAATTGGATCCGAGAGCGAAGAAAGGTGTGTTTGTTGGCTTCAAGAAAGGAACCAAGGGGTTCAAGATCTGGGACCAACAGGACAACAAATTCATAATCAGCAGAGATGTCACTTTTGATGAGGCCTCGATGATGAAGCCTACAGTCTCTCAGCAGGTGGAGACTAAGAAGACCAAGGAGCTATTGCAGTAGGTGGAGAGTGATGCAGATCCACCATCTCTAAAAGACTCAGTATCTGTGAGGATCATTCCTGAGGTGACACAGGGAGGTGATCAAGTTGCAGAAGAAGATGCTGAGATTGTTGAAGAGGATCAGGAACAGGTTATGGAGACAGTTCCAGATCCCACTGCAGTTGGAAGACCAAGGAGGAATACTAGGAGACCTGGCTGGCTCACTACAGACATGGTGATTGCACATGCACTTCCAGTTGTTGAAGAAGCCATTCCATCTACTTTCAGGGAAGCTGAAATCAGTTCAGAAGCGGAGTTATAGAAAGGGGCCATGAATGAAGAGATGCAGTCTCTTTATAAGAACAACACATGGGAACTGACCAAGTTGCCCAAGGGGAAGAAAGCCATAGGGTGTAAGTGGGTATTTGCTAAGAAGCAGGGATCACTCCAAGAAGACAAAGTGCGCTACAAGGCAAGGCTGGTGGCTAAAGGCTACGCACAGAGAGAAGGGATCGACTACAACGAGGTGTTCTCCCCAGTTGTAAAACACTCGTCTATTCGGATCCTATTGGCCTTGGTGGCACAGAACGAGTTGGACCTTGACCAACTTGATGTGAAGACCGCCTTTCTCCACGGCGATCTTGAGGAGGAGATCTACATGACTCAGCCCACAGGTTACAAAACTGCAGGGAAAGATGAGTTGGTATGCAAGCTGAAGAAATCACTGTACGGTTTGAAGCAGTCTCCAAGATAATGGTACAAGCGATTTGACAGCTTCATCAGGAAGAAGAAGTACACACGAAGCCACTTCGATCCATGTGTGTATTACAACAAGTTACCATCTAGTGAGTATGTCTATCTACTACTTTACGTAGATGATATGCTAATTGCTTCTAGGTCAAGATCTGCAATTGATTCTCTGAAGAAGACTTTGTCGTCTGAGTTCGAGATGAAGGACCTGGGGGAAGCAAGGAAAGTATTGGGTATGGAGATCACAAGGGACAGGGAAGCTGGCAGGATTAGCTTGACTCAGAAGGGCTATCTGGAGAAGGTACTGCAGAGATTTAATATCGGGAAAGATACAAAGACTGTAAGTACACCAATGGCGCCGCACTTCAAGTTGTCAGCGAAGATGTCTCCAAGGAGTGTTCAGGAGCGTGAGCATATGACTCATGTACCATATGCCAATGCAGTGGGAAGCTTGATGTATGCAATGGTGTGTACAAGGCCGGATCTATCACAGGCAGTTTCCATGGTTAGCAGATATATGCATGATCCAGGTCAGGGTCATTGGGAAGCAGTGAAGTGGATCCTGAGGTACATCAAGGGTACTGTTGATGTAGGCCTCGTGTTTGAGAAGGACAACACTGGGAAGCAAGAATGCATAGGGTACGTGGATTCGGACTATGCAGGTGATCTTGACAAACGCCGGTCGACGACGGGGTATGTATTCACATTCTCGCAGGCACCGGTGAGTTGGCGCTCCACACTTCAGTCCACAGTCGCATTGTCGACTACAAAGGCAGAGTATATGGCCTTGACCGAGGCCATGAAGGAGGCGATTTGGCTTCAGGGATTGCTAGATGACTTGGGAGTGGAACAGGAGATCTTGAAGATACACTGTGACAGTATGAGTGCCATTTATTTGGCAAGGAACCAAGTCTACCACGCAAGGACGAAGCACATCGATGTCAGGTATCACTTTGTTCGGGAGATTCTGGAGGAAGATGACATCAATTTATTGAAGATTCATACTTCGGAGAATCCGGCCGATATGCTTACAAAGGTGGTGTCGGGAGTAAAGTTTGCACACTGCAAAGACTTGCTCCAGATCCTTCAGGTGAAGTGAGCTTGCTGAAGCTCATTTGGATGAACTACGGATGGCTTGATCCCTTGGGCAAGGGGTACGTAGGCAACCAGATTGGTGCAGCCGCTTTCGAGTCGGTGTTCGGCTCAGATTTGACAATCTTCACCGAGGTGGAGAATTGTTGGAGGAGAGAGTACAGTAGAGGAAGTGAAGTCATGCCAGGTGCTGTTGAAGACTGCCAAGGAGTCTACGACGAAAGGCGACGGAACAGCAGGCAGGAAAAAGAAGCAGCAGCAGAAAAGACAGAGGTCGGTCGACCGGACCGGTCGACCGACGTGCACGAAGTGCACAGGTTTGCTCCCAGGTTGCTTCGGTCGACCGGACCGGTCGACCGAAGAGGGTCTCTGTAAGCAACCCGACTTTCTGTTTGTTTCAGTCGACCGGCTCGGTCGACCGTAAGAGGGAGTCGGTCGACCGCCGGTCGACCGACAGTCGGGTTTTGGGCGAAATCTGTTGTTTCGGGAAGTTATGTATTTAAGCCCTGATTGTAATTTTCTAGGTTTAGTGCCTAGACAAAGTATAGCTGCGGACTCTCTTGTGTTGTTAGAGATCCAGAGCTATTGTAATCCATCTTCCATAAAGAAAACTCTCTCTGTGAATTGCCCCGAGGACGTAGGCAGGTTGGCCGAACCTCGTTAGATCTGGTTTTTACGATTGGTTGTTCTTCTAGTTTATTTTTCATTGTTCTTGGTGATTGAGATCAGGTTGGATCTTCTAAGGGTTGTTGTCTCCGAGCACAACAATATTTACACTGCATCAAATCAAACAACTCCTCGAGGACAGCTAGTGTCTGACAGGAGAACCATCTATGCGGCCCACGAATCGGCTGCATGGGTCGGTGGGCATGTCACATGGACCCAACTAGGTTCTGGCTCTGGCTCTGACTCTGAACCCGGAATCTTTGTTCTTGGGACAGAAAAGGACTTCCACATGATCCACTCTCACTTGTTAACTCATTAGCTCTAATCATTATTATTAATTAAACACCTACCAATGTCTGTGCCCCTAATTCATTAATCATACACCAAAGTTTTGAGGCTGTAATTTGATGTTAATTAAAGCTTTTGTTGCTTTTATTTAACAATCCCCGTGTTTGGATTCGTCGGCAACTATCAATTTTAAGAGTGTTTGATGATTCTCATGGTTCATTTTTTTTTTAATTAATTAAGGATGGCATTCAAATTGTGATTTGTTTTCTAATTATTTGATGACAAGTCTTTGAGGTGATGGGAGATGATTTTTTTTAATTTAAAAAAATAGAATTGATAATGAGAGGTTAAAAGTCAAATGGGGCCATGAGACTTCTTGTTGTTGAAAATTTTGATTTAATGGATGATTGATCCAGTTAAATTCTTGACGACATAAGAAATGATAAATGATAGAACAATTTCACAATTTCACTTTGGATATGTTCAACCATTTTGATTGGGTTTTTCCCCAAAAAGAAACCACTTTGATTAGGTATAAGTTAAATCTTCAGGATTGTTTTGTTTGGATAACAAATTTTAATCCAAGTAGTTAGGAAGAAAAGAATGAAATCAAACCTCATCTCTAAAATCTTAAGGATGTAATTGCGAGCCCCATGCATAATTACTTCTTCTCCTCTTTTTTTTTTTTATTTTTCTTTTTTAAAAGAATTTTGTGTCATGAAGATTCATTCTTGTTAATTAGATTCCAAACAAGTATTTTGGACAATAATCTCAAAGATTATTTTTCAAATGATCACAGACGAGATCCAAGAGATTCTCTTCTCAAAAAGCAGAGAATTTTTTTAATACCTAGTTAGTTTTTATGGTTTTCCTAAAAAAATATCTCTCAACTTAAAAAATCTCAAAACAACACGCTCAAAATTATTAGAATTGTAATTGAGCATCATAGATGAGCTATCCTTTAAAAAATATATATACTTTGAACTTATAATTAGCACTAAAAGAGCACCTTAAACTTTTAATTGTGTGTTAAAAAAAAAACTCTCAAGTTCTATATTATTGACACTTGAGTGCTAAGGCTCACTTTTTTTTCCTTTTGTTTTATTTTCTTTTTCTTTTTTAAGACATAGGAAAACAAAAACAAGGAAGATGAAAACAGAGAGGACCGAATTCTAAACATATCTTTGTAGTACATGAGTCATTTGACTATTAACCTCTATGGCTTTGTATTTTATAGCCCCATCAGACTTAAATGTTCAGAGTGTCTTTACTGCATTCATGATGAGTTGAAAGTATGTGGGTGACCAAACTTTTTATTGTGCTCTTTTTTTTATCTTCTTCCTCCTTAAGCCTAAACACACAGAAGCCCATTTTTCTTCAAATTTCTCCTTAAAAAAAGCCAAAAAAAAACCAACCTTATTCATGTCTCTTCTTCTTCATGTCTCCTCCTCCTTTCAATCTACATCTTGAATTTTTAAAAAAAAAAAAATCAAGTTTTTCTAAACCTAAAGATTCTTTAAAAAAAAAAAAAACCATTGAATCGTATCTTTTCTTTTAAATTGGTCAATCTCTTAGATCTAAGAAGCTAAACTCAAAAATCATGTTTTCTTTTAATTTTTTTTATCTCTCGCTAAAAATATCCAAAAAGATCTCCCATATCTGAGAAGCTAAACAAAAAAAAATCACTTTGTCTCTTTTGTTTTCTATCTTAACTCAAGAGAAACCCGAAGATTTTTTTTTTTTTTTTTTTGTGTTTTTTTTTGGGGGGGGGTTGTGCCTCTTTTTCTTCTCTCTATTTGGTTCAACTCACTTCTCTTTGTTTTATATTGCATAACTATTGACTTTTTGCTCGTTAAATCACGATTTCACCATAAAGTTTATTAAAGAAATTTTTTTTAAAGAAAATCTCAATTTCTTTATTGAACATGAATCTATGAAGTTTACCATATAAAAAAATCACTTTTTCATAATATTTAAAGCGTTGAAAGTTTATATGATATGAGTTTTCTTTAGAAAAAAGGGAGAAAGAAAAAGAGTTTTCCGTTTGTGCAAACTGTTTGCTTTCTTATACAAATTGTTTAATTTTATTAAATTGTTCAATTTATAGTTCAATATATCTATCTTTATTATAAAATTGTCTATCATTAAATTTATTATGTCTACATTTTTATAAAATTGTCCATTTTTCATATAAAGTTGTCCATATTTTTAGTCAAATAAGTCTATTTTTCATATAAGATTATCTTTTATTTCAGTATGCCTATCTTTGTATTTTATTGTCCATCTTTATGTTTATTATGTCTACATTCATATAATACTATTCACATTTTTTGTTAAATAAGTTTATGTTTTGTATAAAACTATCTATTTTCTATTTCTATTTTTCATGTAAAATTGTCTACTTTTTAGTTCACTATGTCTTCATTTCAATAAACTTATCCATTTTTTTAGTTTATTATATCTATTTTTGCTATAAATATGTACATCTTTAAGTTCATTGTGTCCATCTTTGCTATAAAATTGTCCATCTTCTTGTAAAATAAGTATATTAAAATTTAAGACCAGTAATATAAGCATTAATGCAATTAAAATCTCAAATCTCACAAATCCTAGCTTTATTTAAAGAAAATCTTATGACACAGTAATAAGTTGATAGTTTTTTAGTTTGATTTTTTTTTTTTTTTTTGGTATCAGGTGAACAAATTCGATGCTATAGGTGAACAATGTCTATGCTTGGGCATTATTTTCTATATTCACTATATTAATAACAATTTTTCTCACTAAAATGATATAAAAGAAATATCACCTAAAATGATGAAGGGATATTTCTCTACAGCCGCCTACTTTATTTCATAATTAGAAAAAAAAATTCAATGTTATAATTTGATTTGCTTTAGCCTCATCCACGTCAGAATTGATTCCTCCCAATCATTGCTTATTCATATATTTTCATTTCATATTTTACCCTTTCCCATTGCACTCGACGGTGCTTTTCGCTCAACCTTGACTCCAACGAAGAGTGATTCGTGGGTCAACCTTCGTGGCCACGTCACCGTGGGGGTTGGAAGGGGGCGGGGACCGCTCCCGGGGTAGGGGCGAAGCCCCTGGGATTTTATTTTGGGATAGACTTTTTTGCAGATCTTATTTTGTTCGTGCTCGCAATGAGTCAAGTGAGGTTTGACTCAAAAATAGGGCATTTTGAGAGGCGTGGAACTGCAGTCCTCATAAAGATTCAAATATAAGACATTTTTATGAGTATTGTTATCATGATCGTAGTCCTAATAAAGAGTATTAGGACTGCAATAAAGATCGCAATCATATAAAGACTCAGACACATGACATTTTTGTGAGGACCGCGACTATAGCCGCAGTCCTCATAAATTGTGCATTTATGAGGATTGCGATCATGATCGCAATCCTCAGAAATATGGCTGTGATTATTTTGTGAGAATGCGATCATAATCGCAGTCTTAGAAATAAAATATTTTTGTGAGGACTGCGATCATATTTACAGTCATGTATATCGTGATCATTTTGTGAGCACTGTGATCATAGCCGTAGTCCTCAAAAATAAGATATTTCGAAGCGGTCTGATTTTTTTAAAGCGATAACTTAGGGATATTTTTGTCTTTCGCTGTTGATAAGCGCTTCAACGCTTGACACGTAATTACATATTCTTGCTTTAAAAAAGAAGTGGCTGAAGCGAAGAAAACTATGAAGTTGTGTTTTTTCCTAATTACGATTTGACATAAGAAGTGTAGTGAAAAGCCACAATGAGAAATCTGTCCACTCAATATAAAATCAACCTATATTTATACTATAGAGCATTAAATGCTTCTCCATCAAAAGACCTCTGTCAAATTTTGTTTTATCAATACGCATCTGTTGATTCAGTTTGCAATGGACAAATAATGAAAAAAAATGGACAAACTTGGAGCTTCCAATAAGCAGTGCGTGATGAGTATTAAATGTGTGTCACATGAGTTGCACCTAATCAACTTATATAGAGCCAGCTCATCAAGAGTAATACTGACATTATGAAATATAATATAGCTCATATTGTCTTTTTGTGAGAACATAAGAGGAGTACGTGAGAAAATTTGTTAAAAGGGTTTTTGACACCATTTAAAACAATAGAGGGTTTTGGGATGAGGATCTTTTGTGAAGGGGTAAAGGCAGTTTTCTCGAGAGAATTTGTCAAAAATTCAGAATAAGCCAATTCTATATTCAATTAAGAATTTTTGTAAACAATTTTTTAAAATAAATTGGGTATTGAGGGTGGTTAATGTACAAGTAAAATAAATTAATGCCAAGTGTAACATGAGTATTTGGAGGTGCAAGGAGAATAATTAATTTAACATACTAAAAATAATAATTTATATCGTTGAAATAATCAGATGATATCAAATATGATAATCCAGTATTACTGAGAATCTTAGAATCATACTCATGAGAAATAAATGAAAGAAAACACAATATTGAAGAATATACTTTTATCCTCTAAAATAACCCTCCTTATTTCCTCAAATCCTTTAAACAAAATAAAATACATCCATGCATGCTTCTCTTTCTCAAGAAAAAAAAAAAGACACAGCTTGATGCAGTGTTGCTTGGATCTCCGAAATTCAACTCGGAAGCACTGTTCAGACGTTCACGTCAGATTTTTTTTTTCCCCCCACGCAGTGTTTGGTTACACAAAATAGAGAAAAATGGTTACTCTGATGGGGTCCATTCAGAGCAACTGTGCAAGTGCAACCGTTGTGAAATCTGACACAATGAGGATGTGTGTGGGATTCCGTTGAAAAGTAAGTAGATTTGACATGCGAGCAGATGTCGGGCTTTTGGCTTTCCCACCAAACAACCCCTAAACAAAAAAAAATTGAATTCAATCCTTATTCCTCGACGTTAACTTTGTCGTCAAATATTGATTGATGGCAACAAGAGGGAGAACAGTGTTTTTGGAACAGGGACACTGCAACCGAAACCCTTCTTTAATTTCAAGAAGAGAAAAAAAGAGGTGACGTTGAGATGGAGATAGCCGCACGCTCAATTCTCTTGTGTCTCTAAATATTATTTTTTAGAGAGAGATTAAATTATGAAAAGGGCAGCTTTTTCTCACTTCTGTTTTTTGTTGGGGTTTGTGATGTTACTGGGCTTGATGGGGTGTTGTTCATTACTACTGTATTGTTGATGTACATTTTTTTCTTCTTCTATCAGTAACTGCTTATGTTCCTCTAGTTTGCATGAATAAGACGAGTATTTTTGTAGATATTAATTAGTATATGACCGTATCCGTATGGGATTCGAGGTAAGATACGTAGCCATTTAACAGTCAGATTACTATTTTCCAGCTCGAAGATGCGCTTGAAATGGAAAATTATTTCGTGAAGTTTTTTTTTTTTAAATTTCTCTATAAATTTTACTTCTACTGAGAAAAGTGGTAGTCAAACAGCAAGTATTTATACATCATCTTACATTTAGGGCGTGTTTGTTTCGCCGCAAAACACCGCAAAACGCAAGTCGGAAAACTTCTTTTCCATTTTCCGTTGTTTGTTTCACTGAAAAATAAGTTACAAAATGCAACTCTTCTTTTCCCATTTGCAGTTGCTACAGTTAAATTTGTGTTCATGTAAATCTCACTTTTACATTCATATTTTTTCACTTGCAGTTGCTACAGTTAATTTTGTGGTCATGTAACTCTCACTTGTAGTACACTTACAGTTCAAAACAGTTACTTGATAATCAATATATAATTTAATATTATTAATTATTTAATATTTTAAATAGTGTTCAATTTCTTATTTAATTATTTAATTATTTTATAATCTTTAATTTTTATTGTTTTTAATATTGTTTTAATATTTAATATTTTACTATTTTATTTAATACTTTATTATTTTATTAATACTTATTCCATTTTTTATTATTTTATTTAGAGTAAATATTTTATTAATATAACAATATTATACTTTAATATAAAATTACTATATATATTTAATTATTTATTTTTAATATAAAAAATTACTTTATTAATATCATAATATATTTTATTATTATATTAATATTTTATTATGATAATATTGTAATAATAATTCAGTATAATAATACTATAATGATAATTTATTATTAAATTATAATTATATTTTACTTTGTTAATTTTATATTTCTATAATATTACAATAATATTATAATAAAATTTATATTACAATAATTTTCAAGTATTTTTAATATTATAATATTATAACTATATTTTATTATTTTTGTAATATTTTTTAATATTTATATTTTATTAGTATTCTTAAAATTTTATTAATATTATTTAGATTTCTTAAAATTTTATATTATTTAGTTAATATTTTAGTAATATTTTACTATTTATACTAATATTTTATTAATATTATTGTTATAAATAAAATATTAAGATTATTAATTTTTTATCTCAAATTTATTAATACAATTTAATTTGCAATAGTAGATTTAATTTAATAGTATTTATAATATTTAAATCACTGCTACAGTTAATTTTGTGGTTAACTTTTCCACTTACACTTTTACATTACCAACCAAACACCATAAAACACAATATACTTTATCATTTACACTTTCACTTTATCAACCAAACACCGTAAAACACAATATACTTTTCCATTTACGCTTCACTTTATCAACCAAGCACCGTAAAACACAATATATTTTCTCTGCTACAGTTCACTTTTTCCATTCTCATTTTACGACTTACGACTTGCGACGTTTTGTAACGAAACAAACAGGCCCTTAGAATATAGGTACAACTTTTTGAATTATAATTAGTCACATTTATCATTCTTTAGAATTAATTAAGCTAATATTATTTCTTATAATTAGCAGAACTTAGCTCAACCAATAACAATCCAGCTTTTCTGAAAAGAGGAGATCATCAATTTAAATCTTGTCATATACAAAGTCAACTGGAATTTTCACGAAAAATTAAGACGACAAACTCATTTGAATCAAAAAAAAATAAAAAAAAAATAAAATTGCATTGTGGAAAAAAAAAAAATTCATTCTCCATGGGGGCTTTCACAGGGTACCTCCCACGGTCCCACCATCGTGGTTAAACAAAAATAAAAAAGAAACAAAAGAGTAGGACTTTGCGGGGCCCTGAGAGGTGGGGCCTTAAAAGAGGGAGGTTTTTTTCTCAAGGGGCCGTTTTGGTTATAGGATTTTATTTTTTTTATTTTTTTATTTTTGGTTGTGGGAGTCGGTGGGAATAGCTGGGAATATCTTTTCTCATTGAAACATTGTTTACAGGTCTCAGGAACAGTGTTTCCAACAGTTTCTCACCCCACGTGAGAGAAAACTGGTTGGGTGGTTGCAGTTCGTACGTACGGATATCAGTATTCGTTGGCACCACAATTTTTTTAGGGTCACTTGTTATGACAACTAAGCAAGCTGGGCCAAAAATTCCTACGTGGCAATGAATGTTAGGTTTCTTTTCCCATATTTTCTACAACCAAACGGCCCTGACATTATTACAATATTAATTTTTTTTAATCACTTTTCTTAATTTTAGCGCATTTTGAGCGTTTGTCTCTAATACAATTCTTTTATTCTGATGTCATGTTATGTAATACCTGTCATGTATCAACAAAATACTTGATGTAGAACTAGAGAGAAAGAAAAAAGAAAAGAGAAAAGAGAAAACAGAAGAAGAGATAATTTAGAGAGAGAGAAAAATTCAGAGAGAGAAAAGAGAGTAATTGAAGAGAGAAACTCTGATAATTTGTATTTTCACAAACACGTTCTCTCCACAATGAAAATAAAGAGATCTATTTATAAACAGGCAGTTAGCACAAAGTAGAAAACTAAACAAAACTTGATAATTAAGAAATCCTAATTATCTAAAGTTAAATAACACCTAATAAAATAATAAATAAATAATACAATAATTAATTTTTAGTTATGATCTCCATCAATTCTTCTAAATCTTTCTAAATCGAAGCAAAATAAACAGCATTGGAGCATGAAGATGGAGTTTTCCTGGTTCTTTTAACGTAAAGAAACTAAACAGAAGGTGAGAAATTTCAAAGAAAAAATATATTATAGAAAATGTGTGCAGTAAGATAAAGAAATGTTTGACATTAAAAAGATTTTGAAATTAGTCAAATTTGTATAAGCGTTACCGCATGATAATAGCAAAATCTCTTTGCAGTGATTCGAAGATTTCTATGTTTTAAGAAAATAAATACATAAAAAGAGAACGTACATAAATAAAATCAGATTAAAAAAATTGGACGCATAAAAATTGCAAATCCTGTTTGTGGCAGTATCGTAAATAAAGAGAAATCGCGAGGCTCATTAGGTGGTACTTCACGCTCCCTCACCGGGTCACACGCTTCCGAAACAAACTTGCCGGTGTCGCCCGACAAAATTATCGGAACGAAACAAAATGGGGAGATAAAAAAAAAAAAAACCACGGCCGGCCACCGATATTCCCGGTTCAAACCGGACCGCTCCCTTCTTAACCTCAAGTTGACCCCATTGGCTAAACCTGAGTTAATAACTTGACACAAAAGTTAATAACTTGACACTCAAAATATAATTTATTTGCAATTAAAATTAATAAATATTTATATTCTTAACTTAAAGAAGAAGAATTTTTTGTATAAGATACCAAATTTCAGATCGTAGAAACTGCATACAAGGAATCGTATCCCTCTCTCTAGGGTAATTAGTGATGGGCACAAACTCGAGATTCTAAATAAAATAAAATAAAATAAAAAAAAACAGAAGAGACTTGCCATAATCTGACAAAATGATATTTCACACGCAAAAATAATCATTTAAACAAACATTTTGAGTGCTTTGAAAGAAAAATCCAGATCCATGCTAAATCTTAAGACACAATCCGCAGCTCAAAACAATTAGCTCAACCATCCTCACTCTAACCCTAATTATTAGCTTAATTAGCTACACAGTATCCTAAACCCAATAACAGCCCAGATTTTCCGGGTTCGTTGGGCCCCACACACTAATGCACACCTGTCAGCCATCTGCATGTGAGAGCAGGCTCTTCCCTGTTCTGTGCTGAGCAGCAGATCCTGACTCCTGTGAAGACAAAACACTGTAGCTCACGCGGCACAGTTTTTAGAAGCAGCATACAGCCAACTAAAACAAGAATTTTTTTCATTTTATTTCAAAGCTGGCATTTTTTGTTTGCACTCTGTATTTAATTCTTAGTGTTGGATTTTAGAGACTTACGCAAGAGAGAGATCTGAAGGGAGAAAAAGAGAATGGACAAGGGATTAAGGGAGCTAGAGAGTATATTCTCACTTAACTCTCTCTGATTTTGATTTCTGTTTCTTTTTATTGGGTATCTTTGCTTTGTGATTCTGAATGAATCTTTGACCAAAAAAAATCCCAACTTTTTGTTTGATGTCTTTGTTCACAGGATGAAGAGGTTGGAAGCTAGAAGAAAGAATGGATTTTGGTAAAAATTCCTTGACTTTTCAGAAAAACTTGTTCCAATATCTGTTGTATCTGGAGTTAGAATTGTGTTTTTGGGGAATTTGTGGAAATGGGTCTGTCTTCTTTTGCTATGAAGTTGAGAGTGGTGTGTTATTAGGAGAGGTTTTGGGTTAAAAAAAAGACTCCTTTTTAGCAAATGGGTATGTGTTGTGAATGCTAGTTGCTCGTTTTGGAGGAATTAGGGTTTTTGGAGCTGGATGATTTCTGTTTTAAGCATAGGCTTGCTGGAGAGATGGAAAGAATGGATAAATGGGATATGGGATTTTAGGGTTTTGTTTGAGGAAAGAGTAGGAGAGCTTCAAGGCATGTGGATTTTCTTGCATTTCTCCAAATCAAAGGGAGGTTTCTGTTTTTCCTTCTGAGTTTGCAGCTATTCAAGAAGGTACGAGATTCTACCACTTAACAAATTATGTTCTTTTTTTCCCATATATCTTGTAATTTCCTTTGTATATGCTTATTAACTGTCAATTTTGTTATTAGGCATATCATTTTTTTTCACGCGGTGAATTCTAGTCACAGAGCCTGATTTAGATTCCATCTTCCCTTAGTCGTTGCAGTCCGGAATTTGCTAAAAAAATGAGAAAAGGAAAGCTGAATGAAGTCGGTTCTTCACATTGAGTGATTTCTTTTGCTGAATAACTTGTGGATTTCTGTTTCTAGTCACTGACATTTCCTGAAACATAGTGGGAAGTAATTCCTGATATAATCATGTTTGCTGATTCCACCATAGAACTATTGAAGGACTCCGAGAAATGCTTGGACTCTCAGCTCTGGCACGCCTGTGCCGGAGGTATGGTTCAAATGCCACTTGTTAACTCCAAGGTTTACTACTTCCCTCAAGGCCAAGCTGAACATGCCATCACCAATGTGGATTTTGGTAGTGCCCAACTCCCTGCTCTTGTCCTTTGTCGTGTGGCTTCCGTAAAATTCTTAGCTGACCATGAAACTGATGAGGTGTTTGCCAAGATACGGCTGGTCCCAATCCGAGATAACGAGGCAGACCATGGTGAAGCTGATGACCAGTTGACCCTAAATGGCAATGGTCCAGAATTACCCGAGAAACCTGCATCTTTTGCCAAGACACTAACTCAATCTGATGCTAATAATGGCGGGGGATTCTCTGTCCCTCGTTATTGTGCTGAGACCATTTTTCCTCGACTGGACTACTCGGCAAACCCTCCAGTCCAGACTGTTCTTGCTAAGGATGTGCATGGTGAGGTTGGAAGTTCCGGCATATTTACAGAGGTACTCCTCGGCGGCATTTGCTCACGACTGGGTGGAGTACTTTTGTCAATCAAAAGAAGCTAGTGGCAGGGGATTCAATTGTGTTCATGAGAATGGAGAACGCGGAGCTATGTGTTGGAATCCGACGAGCCAAGAGGGAAATGGGTGCTGGCCCTAACTCCATTTCTATGTGGAACCCTCCTCCCAATGGAAACTATGGTTCCACCTATGGGGGGTTTTCTATGTTTTTAAGGGAAGAAGAGAGCAAACTGATGAGAGGCAACGGTAACAATGGTATCAATTCTGGTGGATTTGCAAATGTGAGGGGAAGAGGTAGAGTGAAGGCCGAGTCCGTGATTGCGGCAGCAACACTAGCAGCAAGCGGGCAGGCTTTTGAGATAGTTTACTACCCACGGGCCAGCACACCAGAGTTTTGTGTGAAAGCTGCAGGGGTGAGAGCAGCTATGAGGATCCGTTGGTGTCCAGGCATGAGGTTTAAAATGCCTTTTGAAACGGAGGACTCCTCAAGAATAAGCTGGTTCATGGGGACAATATCTTCAGTTCAGGTTGCGGATCCACTTCGATGGCCTAATTCGCCATGGAGGCTACTCGAGGTACCATTTTCCCTTGTACAAATCTGAGCATCTTGATATTCATGTCTTGCTTCTGCTTAATTTTTCTGGTACTTTGTTAAGCAATATGATGTAACCTCTATTTAATGTTGCAAACTTGCAATTATTAAGTTGATTTTATGATGTAGCTTAAGTACCTACATTGCACTTGTAAGTGTAAATTAATTGAGATCCTTGAAACTTGTGATCTTACCTTAACTGATTTGGGGAACTCTTTTCTCATGAGTTAAATAAAGCAGTAAATGGTCAGGTAATTTGGTAGGTGTACAGCCTAGATGACACAAGAACGATCAGAGATATTTTATATTATCTTAGACCAGCGGGTTAGTCCTCTGGTAACAGCCCTCCCTCTCAAGAGGGAGACGCCAAGTTCAATCCTCACGGTTGTCAAACGGGAGATTTAACTTGAATAATTATTAGTGATGTGTGTGTGTGTAGTCTGGAGGGTGACCTCCATCCTCTTTCAAAAAAACTGGGATATTTTTTATCATCTTTCAACTTGAACTTTACTATTTGAACTCTTTACAGGGTATATGTAAAAACCCACTTTATTTGGTGATGCCTGGATGGAGAACAATGCTTGGCGAAAATTTTGGCCTCATTGGCATTGAATATATGGTAGATAGTACAATAGAATTTGGATTTAGATCAGTATTGTTGTATATCAACAAAGAAGATCCATTCAGTTCATGTTTGATACTCTTTTCTTTTGGAGAGTTGGAAAGTCTACCTTCTATAGTGGATGGATAACTTACACTCGTTGAAGATGCCAGCCTTACGGGCATTTTATTAGTTAACTTGTCCTTCAAAGAAAATCAATTTATGGCCTTATTCAAGATCAAAGATTCCTGCTAGAACTTGTTTGCCATACCCTTTTTGCAGGTTTCTTTCCTGTTTGGTGACAAACTTCCAATAATTTTCTGCAGTTCTATTCTAAAAACTTCTAAATATATGTTCTTTATTCTTCATTTGATAACCATACACTTGAAAGGGAAGTATTAAGCTTGTAAAAGTTATGAAACTTATCATAAAATATTTCTATACACTGTATTTAGCAATCATCCAATCATCATTAGACAAACAGTTGAAACTTTGATATCCCCTATGCTTAAGCTAAAATCTTCTTTGTCAATTATTTTATGATAGTGAAGCATGTAGATGATTTCGTTCTAAATGACCTCAGTTTGGCAATTCCTTGCGGGTAAAATTTTCTCTGAAAAATGTTAGAAGTGTCTGTTACAATGCAAATGTCTTTTCATCATGCAGCTTTAGTTGACAAATCTGTTCTACTCTATAACATCAGTACACCTATCTGTTATTTGTAAACCACCAGAAGGGCTCGAGGATATCTGCAGTTAACCTATCAAGAGCTTTAATGACATAAGAAATTTTTTCCACTAAGAGAAGCAATAAAAATGTGCCTATCTTATTGTAGAAGACTAAAAGTTAATAGAATATGGGGTTTTATAGCTAATTACAACTACAAGTGAGTTGTACTCTACAAAAGTGCATACAAATTAATCATTTTATCTTAAGGATTCGATGGTGTTTTCTGAGCAAATTCGACCTACTGACAATTTATATCTAATCTCCTATCTCATTATAACAGTGGTTTAGAATTCGTGTGTGCGACAGTCATATGCTTAAAGCAAATTTCAGGTTAGCTACTAGTAGTACTACCGTGTGTTTTGCTGTCATATGTACTTTTTGTAACATCAGTTGCCAGCTGCATCATAAGGTATTATAATTTAGCATTATAGCAAGCATTTGACGTTTCATGCTTAATTTCTGATATTTTAGGTCACATGGGATGAACCAGATTTGTTACAGAACGTGAAACGGGTTAGCCCATGGCTGGTGGAACTGTTTTCCAACATTCCATCCATCCTTTTGACGCCCTTCTCACCACCGAAGAAGAAGTTACGGCTTCCGCAACATCCTGATTTCCCCCTCGCTGGACAACTTCCAACTCCAGCTATTTTCCCGGAAAACCATCCCTTTGGGCCCAGCAGTAGACCTGCTGGCATACAGGGAGCCAGGCATACACAATTTGGTAGCATATCCTTACCAAATCTCCACCTCAACAAACTTCAGTCGGGGCTGTTCCCGGCTAGTTTCCACCAGTTCAACCACCCAACTCCACCCTCAAGAATCTCCACAGGCCTCTACATAAGTGAGCCGGCGATTCAAAGTAACGTCTCCTGCTTGCTTACTATCGGTACCCCTGTAACCCTCAGACCTCGAAGAAATCTTTCGATGGAAAGACTCCTCACTTTGTGCTCTTTGGGCAGCCGATACTCACTGAGGAACAAATTTCCCTCAGCAATTCTGGGAACAGTTCATCTGATAAAAATCCTGAAAAGATAACAAACTTGTCAGATGGTTCTGGGTCAGCCATACATCGATCTTCATGTGAAGATTTTCCATGTTACAGTGATTGGCAAGCCACAAAGCTTGGGTTGGAGACTGCACATTGCAAGGTGTTCATGGAATCAGAGGACGTTGGACGAACCCTTGATCTTTCTGTTCTCGGCTCGTATGAGGAGCTCTATGACAAGCTAGCTGATATGTTTGGCATTGACAAATCTGAGATGATGAGCCATCTGGTTTATTGTGATGCATTTGGTGCTGTCAAGCACACAGGAGATGAACCTTTCAGGTAATCATTATACCCCCTTTTGCATATTGTGGCACCTTTTGGAGTTCTCTTCTTTTTCTTTTTTTGATATGCATCATTTAATCACTTGTATTGTCATGAGATGAATCTGATTCCAACATATTATAAGGCATCCTTTTGCCTTCTAACAATTTTATACTAATGTTTCTGGGGCAGACATGTAGGATGACATCCAGTTTATGGTGATTTGTCTTGTATGTTTGTATGATAGAAATCTTGTATACTTCTCATCTATTTGGTTCCATAAAGAAGTGAAGGAAAGTGATGGCATAGAGTAAGAATCAATTGAAACCCTACACTATGCAAAACGTGTGTTAGCAATTTTGGTGATCGGGTTTCTTCTTTTGAACTTGAATTGAGAATTTCCTACCATGGTCCTTGAACGGCAGCAGCATGTCGTGGTTTCTTCATTTTTTCAGGCCAGTTGGCCTCATCCAGTTCAGAAGAAATGCTAAATTTCGGATGGTTCTCAAAATTCGACTGATTGAGTTTATTACTGTTTCCATTTTGTGCAGTGAGTTTATGAAAACAGCACGTAGGCTGACCGTGCTCATGGATTCAGGCAGCGACAACATTGGAGAATAGACAAGCTATTGTTACCAGTCAATCCCAGTATGCAAGGATCCATTCTCCTTTGTTCCTCGCAAAGTGCTTCTTAAGCGTCAGTAGGCGCTTAATCTGTCATTTGAACTGTCCTAAACAAAAAAGGGCTCTTGATTGAGACCCATAATCTGTCTTATCAACTGTAGTAGACTGCTTGCTTTCGCGACTGTTTCATGTTTATCAACTAAAAGTACTTGTGTTATGAATTTGTGTGTGCAATCTTCTGCATCAATCTCTGTTTCTTCTGTGTTTTGGGACCAAATACTACGACTGCAGATATTTGCGCAATGAGAAAAGGGATGCACAAGAATTCATCCTTTGTCATGCTGCTGTTGTTCTTGAGCATAGCAGGAAGACACCAAATGGCTTACTCATGTTTTGCATGTTGGAGAAAGATTGCTGTTATTTGATCATCTCATCTTTTTTCTTGATTGAGTGATATGTTGCGTTGGTACAGGGATCATACACTAGTTCATGGACTGGCTTATCAAATACTCTGAAGTTCTCATAGCATTCCACAGTTTAGTTGATTTGTTATAATAAACTCAATTCTCTTTCGCTGAAGAAATGCGTGGGAGTCAGTGACGCGGGGAGCATCCCCACACGTGACCGGAATCGATGCTCACGTGCGAGCAAAGCCAACAGCAGATGTTCCGCCGTCTTGTAGTTGTAGGACACACTACTGTTTGACCGGGACCACCGACATCTCTGACGTCATCTAGCTTCGGCTTCCGTTCATCTTTGAACTATTCTTATTTTTGTCATTTTCTCCCCCCCCCCCCCCCCCCCCCCCCCCCCTCTCTCTCTTTTTTTTTTTTTTGAGAAAATAATATAAAAGCCCCAAACTTTTTCTCCAAGTTCGTAAAAATCCATGTACTTTAATTTCAAGTTAAAAAAACACTCATGCACTTTTTACTTGCTTAAGCCCTTCAATTGTATTCTGAAAATTTTTATAGCAACGAGCTTCGTGAAATATTTTTTATTGTTCTTTATTAAGTACTTCATTCTGACATTGTAATGATGTGACATTAGTAGGGTGCACGTGAGTTATATTCACGCACTGAAAGTGATCACTTATAAATTATTCATATTTAACTTTATTCTGTGCGCTTTTAAATCGTTTTGTCTATCTTTGACCTGATTTTTTTTATTTGGAGTGCAAAACGTGAAATCTAAAAGAATTTTTTTCTGCATCTACATTAAATGTGTGTCTGCATCAAATAAGACAGATGGGCAATAGAGTGGACAATTTTTAGTGAAAGTTTTTATTTAATATAAACGAAGTATATTTAAAATTAGTCATTTTTAGGATGGAGCAATTAGAGTGATAGGTTTCAAATTTAATGACAAATAAAATATATTAGGAACTTTATTTGATCTTGATCTTTTTATTTTTTTCTCTTAAACTATGTTGTTCTGTATAAATATTGTGGATAAATAGTTCAAATTGTATACTCAGTTATTGAGTTGTTTTAGATATATAATATTGTTCACCTTTCATCATAAAATGTCTATTGTTACATGTAATGTGTCCACACATAGGTAAACTGTCCACCATAAGAATAACATATCTACCTTTACATGTAATATGTCCACTATTAAGACTATGTCGACTTTTATATGAAACTGTCTACCTCTAAGCATATTCTGTCACATTTATATGTAATTTGTTCATCTTCATTGATTTATTCTCCATCTATCTTTTGTGCTACATAGTCTCTAAATACAAACATTATCTTTCTTGCACTCACACTCAGTTGTAACCTTCTTATCATTCTTTCCAAATGCGTACACAAACTTCACTGTCATTGAGTAGTAGATTAACGTGAATCTAACTTTTTTGGCATTCTCAATTTGTTGATCCACACCAGTTGTTACATCGTGCCACCATGACGGGATGTGCATTTTATTATTACTCATTTCTTCTGAATCTCATAAATCTCATGTAAGGATTACTTATTTGGTAGTGCACTAACATCTAAGTTTTGCGATTTCTGAGAAAAGAATCCAATCATACTGAATAAACAAAGGTTGTCAAATTAAAATAAAGATGGTCATTTAAGATAAATGTAGTCAATTTGATGTAAAGGTACTCATATTTATATAAATGTGGAAAAAATCAAATAAATGTGGACAGTGTGAGCTCAAGAGTTCTACTTTCATTTAAATATGAATATCATGTGATACAAGTGAACATATATATCTATAGAGGAGATAGTTTTAAGACTAGTAAGAAATGCATATTGTAAAAGACAATGGAGAATATGTTGCTTACTTTTGATTTGCTTCGATGGATGGTTGAGAGGAAAAAGACACACTGACAACATTTATGTGGACGACTTGCGACCATGCACGACACACTCAAAACATGTACTCCAAATATTTGTTGTTGTGATGGTGAAACAATGTTCTCCTCTTGTATAAGCTTGTATCTTAAATTAAAGTTGAGTAAAAGAAAATCAAGTGGCATACATTTACTTCATTTTTAAAAGCATCAAAAGGTTGCCACTTATTTATTGGATTACTGTGGCTTGATCATCATTACCGAAAACTAAACACATAAAAAAAAAAAAAAAATCATCTTCCTCATCTATGATATCTCAAGAATAAATGATGAGGAAGAATAAGGGAAAAAAAGGAAGAGAAGAAATATTTGAGGGAAAAAAGAAGAGGAGAAGGGATATATATATATATATATATATATATATATATATATATATATATATATATATATATATATATATATATATATGAGAAAAATAGATATCAGCCGGCGGGCTGAGAGTACTCTCTCAGCCTGCGGTGACGTGGCTCATTTGTGACGTCACTGGCGTGCGGCCCGCTTTTAGGAAGAAGTTAAATTACCAAATACCCCTTTCGATAACTTTTCCTTATTGTTTATTATAATTTTTGCCCGGATGCCTCACCCTCACTGGCATGCTATAAAATATTACTTTATAGTTTAATTTTTTTTTTGTATATAATATAGTCAGAGTCTTTGGTTGCAGTGTACATTTAAACTGCGACCTATGTCAGATTCTTTTTTTTGGTGTACATTTAAACTGCGACCTTAGTCAGATTCTTTGGTCGTAGTCGCCGTGGTGTTATTGATAAAGATGGCCAGCAATTGCAATTTAGGGTCGCATTACATGGACTGCGACGTAGGTCGCAGTACGTTAGGTAGATGTTTGCTTTATATTAACATGCATAGTGTCCAAGGTGGCACGCATTACATGTACTGCGACGTAGGTCGCAGTACGTTAGGTAGATGTTTCCTTTTATATTTACATGCATAGCGACCAAGGTGGAAGTGTTATTTTTTGCTATATCAGCCGCCAGCAACTGCGACCAAGGTCGCAGTTGATAAGCGCAGTCTTAAAAAAAATAATGCGTCCACGGTGGCACGCATTACAGAAACTGCGACCAACGTCGCAGTGTTGTTTTGGATTAAGTCATTTTTTTTTAAATCTAAATGAAAAATGAAAAGTTTTTGCTGAGGGTCGCGACCTGGAGTCACTTCGTGAGACGCGGCCTGTCATAAAAGATTTTATGAGATCTTTTAACGTCAACTCTACATCGACGAACCCGCACCATTCGTTGTTTCCCGAAGCTGCTGTCCACTCGTCTGTTCTTCATTGGGTTTATGCGTTAATGTCTTTTAATGCCAAACCGGCGCTGGTGGTTGGACACCACCACCACCAGCGCCGGTTTGGCATTAAAAGACCACCAGCGCCGGTTTTGAATTAATGAACTATTAATTAGGGTTATTATGGCCTGCCTATAAATAGGGCTCACCCTCTCCTTTTTTTAAACGGCCCATACTTAGTTTTCTTTCGAGAGCAATTGCTCTGAGAATTCCAGCTTTCTTGAGAGACTCTAACAGGCTCCTGCCTCCATGGATGAAGATGACCCCATGGACGAAGATGACCCAGAGCTTGATTGTCCTTTTTTTTCAGGTTCGCTGGGCCACTGGGAGAATATTTTTGTCCGGCGAACTTGATCGATGTTCGTGTACAAGGGATTTAGTCGTGGTCCTCGTCATGTACAAGAGATTTAGTCGTGTCATGACGAGGACCTAACCCTCACCGAGATCTGCTCTCCCATCTGGGTTGTGGATGGTCAGAGTGGGTATGGCGGCGGGGGTTGTGGTGGATATAGTGGTGGGTAGCATACCCTGTGCGGTCTCAACTCCTTCTCTCTCACCCCAGAAGTGTCATCGAGGCTTCTGACGAAGAGATGTTCATCACCGAAGGGTTTCTGCTGCCACCAGACCTGTATACCACCACTGTTCGTGGTCCTCGCAATCCACAGTTTTTTAATACACGAGGACCTCAATAACACCACTGCTCTTAGTCAACAAGGGCTCTTTTTTTTATGTTTAGTCTTCTTGATGTCGTTTTTTTGTAACACTCAATCTTATTGTATAAGTAAGAGATCGATTTTTGTATCATTTTCATATTCATGGAGTTAAATGCCTGGACATAAATAAAATACGTCAATAACACCACTGCTCTTTAGTCAACAAGTACTCTTTTTTTTGTAGTCTTTCTTTGTACTCCTGTATTGTAACACTCAATCTTATTGTATAAGAGAGCGTTTTGTATCATTTTTACATGCGTGGATATAAATGACTGGACATAAATAAAAAACATATTTATTTTTTTAATAAACTTCGATCTTTTTTGGTCGCAGTCATGCATTTTCAAACAAAACAACTTGGACCAGAGACGACACTGCGACCAACGTCGCGTAAGCCTATAGTGCAAACAGAAAAAACTGCCAGCAAAGACTGCGACTAAGCAACTGCTGCGTTTGACGTGTCACCTCGTCGTAGTGTTGTTGTTGATTAATAATAAAAACCAGCAACTGTGACCAAGTTTGCAGATTATTTTTTTTTAAGACTGCGCCCATCAACTGCGACCAAGGTCGCAGTGTATTTTATTAAGACTACGGTCAGAAACTGTGACCAAGGTCGCAGTGTTGTTGATTTACAGTAAAAACCAACAACTGCGACCAAGGTAGCAGTGTTCTTGTTGATTTAAGCTACGGTCATCAACTGCGAGCAAGGTCGCCGTGTTTTTTTTGTCGATTAAGCTACGGTCACCAACTGCGACCAAGGTCGCAGTATTTTTTTTGTTGATTAAGAAAAAAGACCAGCAACTGCGACCAAGGTCGCAGTGTTGTTGATTTAGAGTAAAGACCAACAACTGCGACCAAAGGTCGCTGTGTATTTTATTAAGACTACGATCATCAACTGCGACCAAGGTCGTCGTGTTTTTTTGTTGATTAAGAATAAAGACGAGGAACTGCGACCAAGGTCGCTGTGTTGTTGATTAAGTCTAAAGACCAGTAACTGCGACCAATGTCGCAGTGTATTTTAATAAAACTACGGTCATCAACTGCAACTAAGGTGTACCAAAATATATTTAAAAAAGAGATTTAAAAACAGATTTCGTCACATTTAACTTTGGAAAACATATTTATATATATTTAAAAAAGTAACAAAATACATTTTTTTTAAACTTCTATTTCTCGTCATCACCATCGTAATCAGATTCGTCGTCAAGAGTCATGTTTTCGTCTTCCTTATTGGAAAAAATAACTTAGTATGTTTTAATCCTTTGCTCATGACCCTTTATATATTTTTAATCCCGGAATTCCAAAAGGTTTTAGCTCTCGGACCACGTGAATATCTCTCAAATATATTTTCTACCTTTTCAAAAAATTGTATACTTCCTAGGTGACTGTTCAGTTATCCAAAACAGTTAAAATGTTAATACACTATAATTTGAAATTATAATGAACTTCAAAACAGTTCATTATTGCGACCATAGTCGCATTGGGAACTGATAAATGTTTAAGTAAATGTGTTTTTTTTTTACTTTTTCAAGGGTAGTAGTCGCAGTCGTCATATAAAAGGGGTATTTTTGTCAATTTGTTTCACGATTGTTTAGGCGGGATTTTTTTATTTTTTTGGCGCCAACACTCTGCGACCGATGTGCGGCGGTGATGTAGCCACGTCCCGCAGGCTGAGAAACTCTCTCAGCCTGCAGGCTGAGGTACAGTAACCCCTATATATATATATATATATATATATATATATATATATATATATATATATATATATATATATATATATATATATATATTTGGTGGGTGGGGAGACAGGGTGGGGGGAAAAGGAAGAGAAAAAAAAAAGAGAAACAAAACAAGAGATAAATAAGGAGAGGAGATGGATGGATTAATCTTGGCCTTGTAATTTGGAGGGAAACATTCACCTCTATTTTCAATTCCTCTCCAAATTCTCTCTTTGTACATTACTTCTCCTTTCATTAATTAAACAATACGTTCAAAAACTTTAATCTTAAAGTTGTTCACTCTGGTAATAACCTGTCAATTTTGAGTCTGGAATTTTAATGCAGATGCAAAAGAAGATTTACTCTATAATCGCAATTTCTCAAAAAACAGTCAAGATAGACAGAAAGGCACAAATGTAAACAAAACACAGTCAAAGATAGACATAAACGTACAAAGATAGACACTTTATACCACTTTATAACATATGAGACGCAATAATTGCGCTCCACGCACACGGCACAAACATAGTAGGAAAAAGCCCACAAACAAGGGTAATATGGGAATTAAACATTACATAGTACCTTGTATTCAATAAAATTGAAGGCCTTGTGAAACTAAAAGCCCGCTTATTGCCATCCAAAAAAAAATGAGAAATGAACTCTCCAAATATTCACGAGTATGCCATTATTTTTTTGATCATTTCACCCTTGATAGAAAACTCAAAATGTCTCTTTCTTCTTTCTCCTTCCTCCATCTCCCCTCTCCCACCCCTCCGGAGACCCCCCCCCCCTTCCGGCCTCCCTTCCCCCTCCTCCCCTCTACGGTCTCGCCCCCCCCCTCCCCGGCTCCCCTCCCCTTCTCCTCCCCACCCTCCCCCCACCCAACTCCCCCTGCCCCTTCTATTCGGCTGAATTCGGCCGAACAGAGATGGTTTTATTCGGCCGGATCCGACCGAACAAAGCCACAAGGGGGAGTTGGTCAGGCGGGGTGAGGGGAGCTGGGGAGGAGGAGGGGGGAGAGACCGGGGGAGGGAAGGAGGGGGAGAAGACGCTGGAGGGGAGAGGTGGGGGGGAGGAGAGGGGTGGCCGGCTCAGGGGAGGCCGGAGTGGGGTTCGCCGTCGCGCCGAAAAGGGGGAGGCCGGAGGGGGGTTCGCCGGTCGCCGAAAAGGGGGAAGCCAGAGGGGGGGTCGTCGGAGGGGGAGGGAGTTCGCCGGTGAGGGAGGAGAAGAAGAAGGAAAGGGCACTTTGATAATTTTGAAAAAATTTAAGGGTGCCTTTATCAATTTTTGGCGTTGGTGGCCTTTTATCATTTTTGAGGAAGGCAATAAAACTGTTCTCTAAAACTAAGGGTTGGGAATTTTTTTTCACACGAAATTAAAGTTCAAGAAACCTAAGGGCTTATTTGCATTTTTTTCATTTTTTGTAAAAAAAATTCTTTATTTTCGTTCATTGTGGATAAAAACTAACTTTCTTAAAGAATGCATTGATCCTAGTTCGATTTTTTTTTTTTTAATTTGTGAAATATAGTCGATTGTTTCATTAAAAAAAAATAAAGAGAAATATGTCCATTTAGATTTAGGTACTTCGAATGGATATATTTTTTTAGGTTAGTAGTTTATTTGTTTACACGGACAGAAAAAATAAAAAGAAAGATGTCCATACTCATTTAGCCCTCTCTAAAACATAAGTAATCGTGACACAAGAACTAACTACTAATAGTTTCATTTTTGAGCTCTGTTTCTTAAAACATTAAAAAAAAAAAATAAATAAAAGGTGAGGCACGGTCTTTCACCCTTTTCCAATATAGAAAAGACAATTCTTCCAACTTCTAATAATATTAATGATGTGCTTTAAAATTATGTCTTCTTTGTCACAAGTTACACATTTTACCAGTGTCTCATCTCAAGTTCCTCATTTTGAATCTTCTTTTTTACTACAGCACTAGGTTATAATACAGTGCTAAAAGTTTGCTCTTGTATTAGAAATGCCACATTATTAGAGATTCTTAACTTTGCCTTAACTTTGAGTTGAGCATGGATTGTTCTATGTTAAATATCTTTAATTGTATATTCATCAATGAAAAATGAAATTGCGTCTTCGTATTTTGTATTTAAAGTAGACCAATAATATCGACACCAAATTGTATATTCACAATCACCCAGACAAGGAGCAAGTTACAATCCAATACTCAAATGTACTGCGAAAAAAAAAAAATTCTTGGCGTTTTAACCATTAGAATATAGATCCATCAGCAATATTATGCCTCACTAGATATTTTGCTTATATAACCAAATAATATTGGTATCAAACATTTATCAAGCATAAGAAGCAAACATAATATATCAGTGCCTTCCCTGATTAGAATAAGAAATTGCATAGAAAAAAAAGGAAAAAAAAAGAGATATCCAATTAACACTACATGAGCACTTGGTCATGATATATTGATCATTCTGAGGGTTTTCAACATGTCATTTGTAACATGCATTTGGATGCTAAAGTTGCCTCAATATCACCAAGAGGCACAGAAAATATTTATACATGGGCTGCTTTACAAGTTTGAGAGCAAAAGGATTACCCAAATGCCATTGAATAGACCACACGCGGCGCCCTTATTTACCACATTGCCTGTAAAAAGGAGGCGAAAACCAACCAAAGATTAGTTGTTACAAGCAGATCACCAGGACTTGGAAAAGAACAGTATGAAAAAGCAAAAATATGCCAGGAAACAATGTTTTGAATTAACAAATAAAGGTGCAGACTGCAATTGAAAGATGAACCCCAAAAAAAAAAAAAAAAAAGTAACCAGCTAAAAAGGCTGTCCGATACAAAGTTCGGATCAAGCAACTGTGGTCAGCAAAAGGCAATCTGAGAACCTGAGGAAAATGATCCATTGTCAGCACCGTCTGAAGGTGGCCAGATCACCCGCCTGCTTGCCATATTACACACATACTTGTAAAAAGTTTCAGGTATAGTGCAGAATCATGCTGAGCCAGCTCACTATGAATGGCAGTGATCCATCACAATTCTACAATACGTTTACCAACTAGTGTGTGCGTGTGTTGTTTTGGAGGGGGTTAAATTGACATTTTCGGCAAAGCTGCACACTAGTCTGGCGAGTAAAGCGTATCAAATTAAGGTAAGTTAAAAGAGCGCAGGGGAGAGCGAAGAAAACATGGATGGAGGTAATACGATAAGATATAGAGGCTAAAGGTCTTAGTGAAGGCATATTGCTCGATAGGAATGAGTGGAGAAAGCTGATCCATGTGCCTGATCCGGCGTAATTCTCTTTTGGTTCATGTGGCCTACCCCAAATACCTGGGACAAATGGCTTAGCTGTTGTTGTTGTTTGGCAAAGCTGCACACTCATTAACTAGTTAAACACCAAGCAGAACCAACCAACCAACCAAAGCGATACACACCGACCCCCCCCCTCTTCCTTCCCCCCACTCCTACTTCATACCCAAGCAAGCACAAGAACCGGCCACAAAAAGATTCTCAGAAGTCACAGCCCGTGGAAATCCATGATTTATGTGCATACCAGCAGAACATCTCTAAGTGCTTTGTTTTTGAAGAAGATTTGACCAATGTTTGGGTTGCAGTTTTTTCTCACTTTGATACCACAAGTTCACAACCCACCAATTCTCACAAAACAAGTCCAGATAGAAGATGACAGTAATAGATGCCTATAAAGCAAAACCTTGCTCACCACTGCACGACCATACATTTTTCTGCAAATGCAGCAACCTAGAGCTTCTGGGTCTTAAAATGGCACTTCTCAACAATCATTTGTGAACTCAATGACATATGAGAATCAATTTTTTTGTAGAAGATACAGCAGTAATTTTCCCCAATTCTGGCATACTAACTTGCTGCAGATCCATTTGTGTTGCACTGTATCAAGAACATCATTCAGTAACTTAATTTTTCCTATAAACTAAAAGCAATCCAGTGAAGAAGTGCTAAAACTATACAATACAAAACTGCAATATCAAACAATGTACAATTCCATACCTTCAGTCATCAACATGTATCATCCAAACCTTATAGAACTAAATCAACACAGCAAAGAAGTTTTGAACAGCCTTAATACTATACAGGGCAAAGCTTCAGTATCAAAGAACAAAAGAAGTTCCCTATCTTCCATCATCAATCACAATGCAGCCATTAATTTACTACTGCTCATCCATCAAATTCTTTTGAATCATTCATTGCTCACTTATGATCTGGTACCATTGATCATTTCTCGCATTTTCTGCATCTCAAAGCAACTGTATCCCAAATTTTATATGAGAGACATGATGTATGATCTATAAAACAAACAAAGCCCTTACAAACAACCTTATATATCCTTCTTTGCCATCATTTGTATTGAGACCAATACCAATACAAAATCAAACTCTTTAGATACTCCATTGCAACAAATTATCAACTTTATCACATACGGCACGATAAATGAATCTGACATCTCAGCAGAAGATATTTGTTCCATGCACAAATCAATATCTATTCAAACACCCAGAAATGTAAAGAAAACATTAGAAAATTTGCATCTTTAAACTTTGTCAGGAGAAGTGGCTGCCTAAGTGCTTGTGTCTGCCTCAGAGTAACACCACTCTACCATCAGGCCTGATAAAAGTGCCAAGACACAGCTGTCCAAACTACCCACAATGGAGCCAATAATTTCCCATCATCATCAACATCTCCAGCTTATGACCACATAATCCAAAAAACATCCAACACGACAATTACCTCCGAATTATGGTTGTCATCGCTGCTACCACACTCCGCTTGGACCACTACCACATCAAATGTTAGCTCTGGAGCACTATACGAAGGTCAAGGGAACACTAACAGGATCAAGCCAAGCTTTGACAAAAGACATCAACACTCTTTATGTGTTGGTGCCAGATTCCAGATTCCCAGCCAATATGAGAAAAGTGCAGCTGAGCCGCAGAACCATCAAAGGCCTTTTCTTGGTCAGGAAGGTTCAGCTAATGAAAGACAACCAGACTCTCCATTCTCAGTTCTTTAGCTTAGACAAGGGAAGCTGAAGAGATTCTAAATTCTAAATTAGGTAAAAATGAATCTACAGACAATCATGAGCAAGACGATCCTCACAGCCAGAAGGGATTGGATCATCTTTGAGGCAATTATTACAAACTTGCAACTAAGGTGTCAAAATTGCTAGTTTAGTCAGGAAGAGAATCCAGGTCTCCAACCCCAAAGAAAGGGGTATTTTCCAATTATCTACATGGGTGCAAGCTCCACTTTTCATGCACTGACCACATCCAAAATTATCATCTCAAACACGAGCGATAGTGACAAAAAAGGCCACACGCATAAGAGAAAACAAAAGGACTACATGTAGATCCAACAAGAAACTACTGAAGACAATGATGACAGAAAGGAACACTGACTCCTACATTAATATGGCCTCTTGCAATTCCCATCACTTTCCTATATAGATTCCTCACAAATGAATCCATTGGTCATAGTGGAATGAGACCTACTATCACCAGATCCGAAACGTGATATGGCTACAAAAAATCATATCATTGGATACTTTACATACAAGCAAACTATTAGCCAGTGGCTTATCCAAGATGCTCACAGGCGCAAATGATCCTTATTACTACTGTCAGAATCAACTAATAAACATCATGTCTATTATCTTTGAATCAAGGTTAAGACAAGTTCAGTTACACATGCCACCATTTTCTCAAATTTGAACTCATGAAAGGCATTGGCATCAATCGTCTTTTTCAACATATCCACTAAGATGACAAACCTCACCATCAGCATGCAACACAAGGTAATTCTGCTTCACTACTAAAAGTTGACCCCAAAAGCAATGTGATGCAAGGTTACCTACTCGTCCTAGACCAGATTGTGTTGCAGAGATCAGATTTGCCTTGTCTTTGGTTAGTGCAGTATATTTTATCTTGGAATTTGGTTTGGCTTAATCTTTTATTTCTTATGTTCATCTTTATCTTTATTTTCTCTTATGAGGTAGGTAGTCGACATATATTTATGAAAATAATTGATTACTGGACTTAAAATTGATTGCTTCTTCTCTAGTTCTTAACTTTCTCCTCTATTCTTCTTCACGATTTTTCATTATCTGTCTCCTATATATCTCTTCAAATCTCTTCTATTTGGATCAAAACTGCCTCTGATAACTAAAAACACCAGCAACTAGAACAAGTGGCTCAAATCCTCCCATCGAATGGTAGCATACAAGAAGCTATGGCTGGGAAGGACAACCCTCAAAGCTTATGCAAATGCTAATTGAACATTTAAATGTCATGTGGCTTCATTTGGCTTTTTTCTATATCTCTTCAGTTTATCAGTCCTTGCATACTAACAGATGTGGATATCCAGGTAGATGTTAATCAGCTAATCATCTCTGTAGAATCAGAAAATAAGATACATGCTCATCATCTCAAATGGTACTGACCTACCCAAATGCTACTCGACTGGTAGGGGAGCTCACGTCTAAGGAATTCCGCATACATTTGAACTCTCACTTCATTAGCCCGTGTTACCATCTGACAATATCCACCATGTACTCCATGGTAGGGATTCAAACATCACCCACGGACCTACCATGCAGTGAGCTTTTACCTAGAATACAATCACAAAAACCTGTACGACTACGCAACATTCATCTACCTACAATAAGCACAGTGTAGTTGCCGGGTTGATATATTGTATATATAGCACTCTCATAACTTCTATTTATGTTGCACATCAGTGTTTCCTCACATCCAACAAGAGTGATTACATATAGGAAACAAGATAGACTTAATGGGCCTCACATGACCAATCAAAAGCAAGTCTTGGAGATGCATCAACCAAAAGCCTAAAAGCCACATGTGCAACAAAACAGATAACGAGCCAAAGTTCAGTCACATTTAGCACATGAACACTGCCTCTAAGGGTGGAAAATGACCGAAGAATTATCAAATGATTGGTAACTATTGATGCTATTCAATCAAATTCCAATTGGATGACCATTTAAGCAAAATCAAACATGTTTTAGCATTTTCTCAATGGACAAAATGAATATGATAGTTCAGCATACGATTATCAAATATACATCATTATATCCTACACTCTAAGTTTTGTGTTTTTACATATATAAATTTCTGTGACGATTGGTCCTTATTGTGCATAAAATCATGAAAAAAAATATTAAAAAACAAATGGTGAAACGAATATATCCGAATCAAATTCTATAGTAAAATACTTGAATTGCAAATTTTCAAAATCATCCCCAGGCATGAATAACTCCCACATATGAATTAAAATACTGCCAATTGAGTCAAATTCTTCGATCAAATAGAAGGAACTCTTTAACAGAAAGGTCAAAAACTATTCCAATTTCAAATCAAACCAATTACAAATATATTTTAGTATCCTCAGCACGCAGTTCAACTCGACTCCAGCACTACTACGACCACATTAACATCAAGCATCCAAATTTTCAAAAACATCGAACAAAACTAAATTAAGACAGGACATATCAACATGAAATAACGCAATCCAAGGAACTTAAATTTCAGGTTAAAGGTTCATAATCTCCTGCCAGACCAAATCAAAAGACCCCAAAATCACCAACAGTCATCAAATATATCCTTAAAACTCCTGCAATCACAAAACTAGCAAAAAGGGAAAATATCGGAGAATAGACCTCCATCGTCCGGCGGCTGTCTAGTTGTAGTAGAGCTCGAGGCCCATGCCGTCGTGAATCTCGTAGTCCTTGAGGGTGATGTGGTCCTTGTAGGTGTTGTACCACTTCTGGATACGGATCTTGTCGGCCCTCGTCCCCGTCTGCGCCGCCACGAGCTTCTTCAGGTCGCCGATGGTGTCGTCCTCGTTGCACTTCACGCGCACCTTCTTCCCCAATCGATCGTTGAGCACCACCTCGATCATCTTCGCCCTTTTTTAGTTGGAGAAAACCCTAAGGATTTGATTTGAATCGAGAGAGATGAGACTTTTGGAACCCTAGATCTTTGGCAATTTTGGGGGAAGTGAGGGAATAGGGGATTATATAGGTTGTCAGTAACCAGAGACGGCGCGTAGAGTTGAATCCATAAAGGTATCGGATTCCGCGTTATCAGCGGGTTTCAAGATTGAACGCGAAAACTTTATTGGATCGGGTCTTCATCCGATACTTATTATATCCGGACCCGATAACAAAAGCTGAAAATATTTATGTGACGATGCATGTAATGTGTAATATAAATCATTGTTTGTGCTACCGAATTACACTGAAACTTATGGTGATACATCTCTTAGGCATCGATTTAGTAGTCAAGGAACCTAATAAGAGGATTATTTCTCTCTCTTTTTTAAATGAATAAGCTAGATAACTTGTATTTTGTTTGCCTAAAAATTCTTGACTTTTTCATCGCAATTAAGCACTCTGCAAAATACAAAAAAAATGTTCTTATTGTAGATTTGTTGAGCCACTCGTCTTATATTATCTTCTAACACAAGAGAAATCTATCTAATCATAAATAATGAAAGAGTAGAGTGGGCGAGCACTAGAGTTAAAATCATTCTACCCGTAAAGTTTATTTGGCTTGAAAAGAAATTGAGCCACTTTATGCATTTCTTAATGCATTACATGTAACACCCGAATTATTAAATTTTAATTAAAATTTTAATTATTTGTCTATGTGAATACAAATAATAATTACTGGTGATAATTTAATTATTTAAGTTAGTAGACAATTAATTATGTTTTAGATTTTAAGTGTATTTTAATATTAGATGAGAAAAGGCAAATATAAATATACATACATGTACAAAATTATATTCTACTCTCATGCTAGTTTATCTATTTCTCGTCACCTTCCTTCTTCCTTTTCCCCACCTCCCTTTCTGATTCAAAAACAAACCACCCCCCCCCCCCCCCCCCCCCCCCCCCAACCCCCACCTCTCTTTCCCATTTTTTTCCCATTTTTTTCCCACCTCACTTTCCGATTTTTTCCCCCACCTTTCATTTAACCCTTCAAATATTTTGTTTTCTCTCTTCCTATTTCTCTTATCGTCTCTTTCTTTTCTTCCATTTTTTCCTTTTATTTTTAAATATTTAGAACCGGCGAAGACCCGAGCTCGCGAAGACAGATCCGAGCCCGACCCAAGTTCAGCCAAGTGTGCGTGAGTTAGAAGAAGAGAAGTAGGTGTTTGATGATATTTGAAGTGGTTAATTAATTATTAATAAATCATATTTAGGGCTAAAATTTACACCTCTTTTTTTTAATTCAATTTTTTTGATTAATATTTATGTAAACCCGTAAAAGCAGATATCTACTAAACTTGAATAAAAAGCACATAATCCTTTTTTTATTCTCATACATAAGTTGTACCAAGCATAAACTATTTTATTATTCTTAAAATAGTTAGTCTGGAATGTGCATACCTGACCCGTTTGTTTGCCCCAAAAAAAAAAAAAAAATTCAAATTTCAACTGTGACAACTGACGCAACTCCTTCCTGTTATTTTCTTTTGTTGTGTTATTTTGTTCGGTATGAAAATATTCATCACGACGTGGGTTCTCTTAATTTGCCGATGTGATTAGACTTACAGAAATTAACCACTAGAGTTCTTACTTCAGACAAATTTCTAATTTTTTTTTATTACAGCTATAATGAATTAAGTGAAAATGCTGCATGATTTGACGGGCTCTCATCTATCTGATTATTGGCATTTGAAACAAACAGGCCCGAGCTCCACAAATGGGTTCGTCTATCTGATTCCAACTTCTTGTACTACTAATAATAGGACCAGCAACTGTTCCCAGTTTAGAAATTCTCCTACAGTGCCAAATCTCTCAATCTATTGATTTTGAGACAAAAATGGTCAACAAGATACACCCTACATTTTTCTATTATTTTTTGCCAAATCTCAAATCTAAATGGTCAACAATACACGCCCGACATTTTTCTATTATTATTTTTTGGGCCTGTTTGTTTCGCCGCAAAACGTCGCAAGTCGTAAGTTGTAAAATGAGAATAGAAAAAGTGAACTGTAGCAGAGAAAATATATTATGTTTTACAGTATTTGATTGGTAAAGTGAAAGTGTAAATGGAAAAGTATATTGCGTTTTACGGTGTTTGGTTGGTAAAGTGAAAATGTGAATGAGAAAGTATATTGTGTTTTACGGTGTTGGTTGGTAACTTAAAAGTGTAAGTGAAAAAATTGGCCACAAAATTAACTGTAACAGTGATTTAAATATTATAAATACTATTAAATTAAATATACTATTGAAAATTAAATTGTATTAATAAATTTGAGATAAAATTTAATATTTTTAATATTTTAATTATTACAATAATATTAATAAAATATTAGTAAAATTAGTAAAATATTACTAAAATATTAACTAAATAAATAATTAAAAAATTTTAAGAAAATCTAAAGAACATTAGTAAAATTTTAAGGATACTAATAAAACATAAATATTAAAAAAATCTTAAGAAAAAAATAATAAAATATAGTTACAATATTATAATATTATAAAATACTTAAGATTATTATAATATTAAATTTTATTATAATAATATTGTAATATTATAAAAATATAAAATTAATAAAGTAAAATATAATTATAAATTTAATAATAAAATATTATTATGATATATTATAATGAATTATTACAATATTAACATAATAAAATATTATATAATTTTAAAGTATATTATAATATTAATAAAGTAATTATTTATATTAAGAAATAAATAAATTAAATATATAATAATTTTATATTAAAGCATATTATTGTTATATTAATAAAATATTAAATCTAAATAAAATATTAAGAAAATTGGCGTAAATACTAATAAAATAATAAAGTATTAAATAACAATATTAAATTAAAATATTTAATTATAATAATAAAATATTAAATATTAAAACAATATTAAAAATAATAAAAAAACTAAAAAATACAAATATAAAATAATTAGGTAAGAAAATAAACACTATTAAAAAATATTAATATATATTAAATATTTAATAATATTAAATTATATTAATTATCAAGTAACTGCTTTGGGACTGCAAGTGTATTACAACTGGAATTTACATGACCACAAAATTAACTGTAGCAGTTGCAAGTGGGAAAATTTGAGTGTAAAAATGAGATTACATGACCACAAATTTAACTGTAACAACTGCAAGTGGAAAATGAGAGTTGTATTTACAAAATGTTTTGCTACAAAACAAACAGCGAAAAATAGAAAGAGGTTTTACGACTTGCGATTTTGTGACCTTTTGCGGGAAAACAAACAGGCCTTTTACCCGCACAATGCTTTGGGGCCCCACGAACATATATTACCAACGAGGCGGTTTGGTTTGCTGATTATGCTCGGGGTCCGACAACCAAACAAACTAAAAGATTCAAGACACACAGACAACGTCATACGCCCGATTTCACACCCATAGACCATCAAGCGGGCCACACTGCCGTGGGTCCCAGAGGGTGAATCAGCAGAGGGGGCGGGACACAACAAAAGTGAGCGGCGATGGGCACGATCAATTACCAGCCGCTCAGGAAAAGACGCCCCGAATAAATTCCCTTCCCACCCGTTCCCCCTTCCTCCGTCGCTTTGCTCTCTCTCTCTCTCCTCCTCTCCTTCTCCGTGACCTCCACAGCCATCGATTGATTGATAGATCTCAAATCGTCCTCCGTCTCAAAATTAGGGTTTCTTCTCGTCGCGTCGATCTCGATCTCGATCGAAGATCTTCCAATTCTACCGATCTGAAGATTCCGAGCTGAAGGACTGACGGGGTTCAGGGCTTTTACACCCCAAATTTGTTCAGGTGGGGATCAATTAGCTTCGATTTCATCGATCTGATGAGCTCGATGCATTAGGGCATCGAGTTACGTGCTGGTGATCTGCTGTTGGGGGATGGGGCTGCGAGCTTGAGATTGGAGTGGAAATAGAGAGAGTGATAGAGAAAGGAGGAGAGATGTTTGTGAGTAGCCGGCGGTGCACCCGGTGGAGGCGCCGCCCATGACGGAGGCGCGGCGAGAACCCGCCGAGGGTGAGGATGAAGGACTTGCAGGGGATGTCGGGGACCGCCGGAGGGCTCGCACTGAGGCTGTTCCAGTTCTTCTTCGCTGTGGCAGCTCTCTGCGTCATGGCCACCACCAGCGACTTCACCTCCGTCACCGCGTTCTGGTATTAGTTTTTTTTTCCCCCCTTCTTTGGGAAGTTATGATTTTTCTTTTGTGTTGTTTAGAAATTAAGTAACTTTGGCATGTGGCAGCTGGTTATGATTAGTTTTAAGTTTCTCTAACTTGAAATTGGGAAAGAAGAATAGCATTATACTTAATTTCGGTTGCCAGTGCTCAGTGTTCTAAATATTCCCAATATATCCCGATAAACGCCGATATTGCGTTGACGGCACCTAGCAATAACAATTTGGCACATCCAAATTGATATAGTATTTTAACCCAAAATCACCGATAAATCGGGTTGGACCCGATATATCGGCCTCAATTTCAGTGATTTTGGACCTGATATAGCGTTTTATGCCTAGTTTCTAAGTTAGGTATTTGGCTAATTCGAGCGATGTGGCAATATGATATTTGTGAAGATTTTACACTTGGATAGTGATTATGGATTCATAAGCTTAATGCAAGTTATCGAGATAAGTATATCTTAAACATGTAAATATGATGTTTATGTAGCTTTATATGATTTATGCATGTATTATCTTATTGAGATACGATTTAGAACAAGAAAATATGTATATTTACAGTCCGATTTTGACATCCGATTTTTGAAAATATCTCCGATATATCCCATTCCCGATAAATTTTCCCTACCGCTATAGATGCTATGGCCGCCATGTACAACACTACTAGTGCTAGTTGGACCACAAGGATTGGTTTTTTTTTTTTTTTTTTTGTTGTACATGGAAGCTGGAGGTTTGTCGATTGCATATCCGTTTCCATCTTCTTAAATATATTTATCAAAGAATGTATCCTTAGTGACTAGGAGTTATATTTACAACTTCGGAACAAACCGGCAACATTTATGATAACTTCAGTAAGTAGGTTAATTGATTTGTTGGTAGAAGGGGTCAATACACAATAGCACGCTTCTGATTTTCAGAAGGTTGCTAGGGTTGTTCAATATTCAGATAGTTTATTAGTTAAAGTTTGTGATTGATTCCCCTGTACGAAGTTATGAATATATGGGGTAATTCTACAAAAGGTGGACATTCAGTTTGTACTTCAAGTATTGGACTTGGGACTGTACTTAAAGAGGTTGCAGGAGGATTCGTTTAGTTCCTGAGTTAATATTTGCTTGAAGTGGAAGGATTTTCAAATTTGTGAATCAAGGGTTTTTTTTATCACTTTATTATGTTTTCTGAACGTAATGAGGTCGGATGTGATTGCCCTAAATTGAAAAGCAGAACAATGGACAGAGAAGTGTAGCTTGTAGGTCATGTCTTGAAGTCTTCTGTTCTTTAATTCAGCTATCTGTAGAAATATCTTTTAAAAGGTTGCTAAAGGCGAACAGTTGTTAATATCAACGATCTGTCATTGGAGACTTGGTGTATCATTTGAAGCAACTATCTTTTACTCTTGAGGTGTGAAAGGATATTAGCTCTCAAAGGGTGCTTGATTTCATTTTTTTCCCTTCTTTCTTTTAGAAAATTATGCCTTTTGTTTTTTGTTTTATTTTGTAGAGCTCAGAGTAGGGGTGCTAATCCAGCAGAAGGAGCAAGCTCAAGGTTGTTCGTGTTCGTCCAATTATTACCCGAGGTTAAAACTCTATTCAAACTGGTTCGTTTGGTTATCAAATGCCCGAGCGAGCTTCCTATGAACTCGAGCCGAGCCTCGAGCTTTAGAGTTTATCTACACAAATACTAGAAATTACATTTTTAAATTATATAAGAAAATAATATACACATTAAATGTTTAATAAGTGAGCATTGACAACATAGGAACATGTAATATCATTTTGTATTGTAAATATGACTATATATTTTAATTATATATTATATTTCAAAAATATGTACCTCCTATGGTTTTCAATAAGCGATAGATAATTCCAATCAAATCAAAAAGAGAGAAGATATATCTTCATGAAGAATATATTTTCCAAAAAAAAACAGTAGGAGAAAAAAGAAAAGGGGAAAATAAAAAGACCTAATGTTGCTAAAATATAGATCTAATTTTCTTTCCCAAGGATAGGGGTCCCATGGTTATAAACCGAAAAAAACGATACAATACTTGAAGAGAAAGAAGGTAAAAAGGGTGTGTCTTATTTGAGGTTTAAACCATACAATTTTTTTTTCTATATAGGGTATAGGCTAGATGTTTTCTTTTTCTTTTTTTAAGCAAAAGAAATATTATTGCATGACTGGTAATTGAATTAAAATATTGGAGTTGATATTATGGGGCTATTTGGTTAGGGGTGGAAGTGAGGAGGTAGTGTAATAGTTTTCTTTAGAACTTGAGAATTGGTTAGTAAGTTTTCTGGTGTTTGGATGTTGTTGGGAAGTGTGGTTTGAAAAATATTGTTTTTTCCGGTGTTTGAATGGTAACGTGGAAGTGGAAGTGGAAAAGTTGACCGTAAAATAATATTAAAATAAAAATAATTATGAAAAAAATTGAACTGTAATTAGAATCCAAGTGAGATTTACATGGTCACAAAATTAACTGTTTAGAGCTACAACTTATTACAAATGAGATTTACATAACAACAAAATTAACTGTAACACTTTAGAAGTGGAGAGATGATTGTGTAAAAGAGAGATGTAAAGAAAAAGGGAAAAGGAAATGGATTTTTCAATTTTCTTTTTCGGTGTTTGGATGGACAATGGAAGTGGGAATGAGGCCTCCCATTTCCTCACTTCCTCACCTTCCTGTGCACCCAATCAACCCCTATATAGAAACTTAATTAAACTGATTTGAACACCAGTTTATAAATCTTTTTCCGAATCAAGCTTGAGTTCTAGCCGATCCGAGCCTATACGATCCGCTACCTAGCCGAGCTCGAGCCAAGCCGACCCTAGTTATGCTCAAGCTTGTTAGATTATTGTTCAAGCTTGGTTCATTTGAGTTATTGAACAAGCCTCAACGAGCATTTATCGAGCCATCTCGAGCTGAGCCCCGAGCTTCCGAGTTGTTGGCAGCCTTAGCTCAAAGTAAACTTGGTAACATCACAGTTAGATTTGGTTAATTATACTTTTGTTGCATAAAATTAGGAAAGAATAAGTTGCGAAGTAGATTGTTTAAGAGCGGTATGGTTAATTTGATTTGTTCATATGAATTGGATAGCAAGGATAGGTTTCTTATTTCACCAAATTAGCGTCGAGCTTGTCAATTTCTTACCTTTCTGCCGTTCCTAATGTATCTTATGCTCTTTATTATGACTTTAGCTATATTGTGAGCTGTTCTTATTATTAATTTCCTCTTAGTGGCTCAGAATTTCATTTAGACTTTTAAAACAAACCAACCAACTACATCTGGTATCTTCAGTAAGTAGATCGATTTATTTATTGAAAAAAGGGTCAATATGCGATAACATGGTTCTAATTTCTGTTTGGTAGAGGTTCAGCATGCTAAAGTTAGTTAAAGATTGGGATTGATGCCTCTGTGCGAATAACGTAATTCTACTGGATATTGGGACTAGCAACCATACTGATAGAACTGTGCCAAAGTAGAGGATTAGTTTCGTTGCTGAGTTAATGTAGCTTGCTTATAACAGGAAAAAAGTTCAAGTTTGTGTATCAGAGATGATTTATCACTTTGGTAATTTTAAAATGGTGCAAAAGATTGACTTTCAATACTAATGATGTACTGTTGGAGGCATGAAATATCATTGAAGGAACAATCTTTTACTCCTGACATATGAATGGTGGCCACTCAAAAGGCAAAACTCACCTTCTGAGATGATAAGGGGGCTTGATTTCCTGGCTTGAAAATAGGTCATTGTGCTAGTCTGCTAGACTGATCTTAAACTCAGTGTTGTGGAGAGATGTTTTTCCATCCTTTCCAGCTCCAGATTCTGTCTTGACCTCAAACCCCATGGTAAGAAAGTTTTTGATTGTTCAGTGAGATTTTATAGTAAGATTGGTCACATACCAAGGTACCTTAGTGTTCATTTGTTAGTCTCAACACTAGTTACTCGTCATGGGTAACAGGACGAAGGTAAATTTGGTACCTATATGTGGTAATCAATTTGGCCTGACTTGTCTTAAATGTGGAGTTCTCCCACCCTTCTGTTATAGTGCAACCCATTGAGTGAGAAGTGAGAGGTGGAAGATTATTTGCATGAGTTGTAGGTGGAGCTATGTCAGTTATCAATTATCATTAATGACGTGTATGTAGTGGCAATTACCAATGATGAAACCAGATGCGGCAAGATGTGAAAACAAAGAATATCCAAATCTGCACCGGATATTGCCCGTAAGCTCGCCTTCTTGCTGTGGAGGGCATAAATTTTTAATAGCAGCTTCCAGTTTGTATTTCATGAATATGATCCTATATTCTTCAGATAGTAGAGATATAATTGGTCTTTGATGTTAAGAATGGAGGGAAGTCCAACTCAACTTTAAGACTTGTGACTTTGGGTGATGTATTTAATTTTTAAAATTGAGTTCTTCTAGACTTTCAGGCTTTTATTTAGTAAATAGAGTCATTACACGTTTTGCTCAAAATTTGGGAGTAAGCAACAGCGTAGCTTTTTGTAGCAATAAGTGTTAGCTTAAGCCCAACATGAATGCATTAGGCATATGACGTAATTTTGCTTTGGAGTAGTGGGTAAGAGACATATTAGTGCAATAGATACGCCATGAACACTTTATCATGGCTTGAATGTTCTAGGGTGGGCTAGGAATTGTGGTCTAACTTTACAAAATTAATATTAAAAAAATCATATTCATCAACTTTATATGGCTTATTTGATATGGTCCTAGGAGGGCTATCAATTACGCTATGGCTTTGAGGGGGTCTGCAAATTGTTGTTGGTCTTATGACCACTGAATAACAACATCCATATTAAAAATGGTCCAGGGATAAATTGTCATTCTATTATCCTATTTTCTATACAATTTCAAGATGGTACCGGAACATGTAATTGGAGCATTCTTTTCCTATAAACATGAGAAGAGTGTGTGTGTGTGTGTGTGTGTGTGTGTGTGTGTGTGTGTGTGTGAAAGGCTTCTTAGTTGTAGTGAAAAGCCATAATTTAATTAGGGACCATATGAGAATATCTTTCTAAAATTTTAAATTAGCTTCTCAAAGTGTAGATTCTCTTTTAATTAGCTTCTGGCATTATTTGCATTCTAAATTTGGCCTTTATTTTTTTATATTACCAATCATGTTCCGCGATCAACTCTACCCTTTGAAACAGATATAGGCATCAATTTCAAGCAGAACTTCGAGATTCTCTTTAGGTTTCTTCTTATTTGCTTCTAGGTTGTTGATTTCATCTTTGGTGGAGGTATGGAAATTAACCCAACGTCAACAGATTAGCATATAGGTAGTTACTTTTTGGGTGTTAAAATTGAATTATTCCGTAAAGATGACTTCTTGAGTATATATTTGCAATTTGCAAAGCAAAATCCTCTGGCGACGTCACCCTTTTCCCCTAAATCAAACGGAATGGCATGTACCGGACCCTCATTCGAAGGAGCAGGACTTCCACCAGGTAGTACCAAATTAGCTGGCATCTTACTTATATTCGATCCAGAAATTGCGACTGGGTTAGTTCCATATAAAGCACTCTCATACGCTTCAGGATCAAGAGGAATTAGACAAAGCGAGATAGATGTTCTATGTTGGCCTTTCCCAGGTTTCCGTAACTATTACAGTTGCTGTTCTGTCTATCCATAGTTTCTCACTCATAATTTGTGCTGTCAAATTAGTGGACCTTGTCGGAGCCAAGCAAGGTCATTGTGCGAACTCTAAACATTATTTACCTGAATTCAAATTTCATGTTTCCACAGGTGCTTCTCATAAGCCATAGGTAATAATTAATGAATGAATTGTGCCAGAAATACAAACAGTGTTCTTGAATCTTGACAATGTTTTGTAAGGTTTACGCTCTTAACAGATCCCTGAGATTTGTCTCACATGAGAGCAACAGATTTGGATTTTGGGCCCCTTAAAAAGAACACATGGATGAAAGCTATTGAGACAAGAGTACCTTGATCATCAGCCTTTTGCTTTAATTGAGTACGTGAGAAAGCTGATTACTGATTCTACCAACATGTATTATGCGATTATGACATCATTTGTTCATTTCTGGATAAACAGAATCCTCGTATAACAATATAAGTGTTCTTGAACATTGCATGTATTTTTTTTGTGCAAATCCTTTCAATCCTTCATTCTTCTTATGTTTTACGCATTTTACAGATTCCTATTTTCATTCTTCATTCCCATTTTTTGTTACACTTTCCATTTTTAAGAAATAAATAACTGCAGCTATTGCGTGGAGACAATGGTTGAGAAATTGGGCCTTGTAGACTAATTCCCTGGGTATTTCTTGTAGCTATCTTGTAGCAGCAGTCATCTTGCAGGGCTTGTGGAGTCTCTCTCTTGCCTTTGTGGATGTATACGCGCTTCTAGTTAAACGTTGTTTGCGTAATCCCCGAGTTACCTGTCTGTTCGCCATTGGAGATGGGGTAAGAATTGATGTACATGCCAGTTCGGGTAGCTTTCCAGTTCATTATTGATTGTTGGCAGAAAGATATACTCGTGACTGCATACTCTCACTTTATTTTATCAGTAACTAGTATTTTTGTTTTGTGCTGCAGATCACATCAACTCTCACATTCGCAGCGGCCTGTTCATCTGCAGGCATCACAGTTCTAATCGGCAGTGACCTCAACATGTGTGCAGAAAACCACTGCGCAAGCTTTGAGACGGCAACAGCCATGGCCTTCATCAGTTGGTTTACAGTCTCTCCGTCTTTTCTCTTGAACTTTTGGTCATTAGCATCCAGATGAAAGCAAGTCAGCCCATCAACAGCGACTATTTTGTGCCATGGTGTGACACAAAGTTTCTTCCTTACTGGTTGTCAGCCGTGGCTGTGTGTGTGACTGGGCCTGAAAGAAAGCATATCAAACTTTACAATCAATACAGTAATTCGAACTAATACTTGTATTCAATGGTATATGGCATGTTGCCCTTTTGTCGTGATGATTTTTAGTGTATATGTTGGCTAGTAAATTGTTTCTTTATGTGCAGGGTCTATTTTCCCTTTTATGTTATGGAGCATTATTTGTATTACTATGTTTGCATCATTCTGGTGCCTGACCAGCAAGAACCGATGCTTGAATTTCTTTCATAGCTGGATGCATGGTGTCACATGTTTGAATGCATCTTTTGTTGTTCTGGTTTCAGTCCGTATTCATATAACTGAACCGAGAGCTTCTCACAAAATATCACTGAACTGAATTATCAGAGAGGTTCCTGTATATTAAAATGAGTAATGCTGTGTATGCTAAAATTTCCCGTATTTAATCAAGCTCGAAACTTGCTTTTGTAAGCCAACATGCATAAATTCGTGTAGATTGTGTTGGCTACCCATTAACTCATAGCTGGATGTTGAGAGCACCAAATGATTTTTGATCTTCTTTGTCTCTGTATACAGAACATTTTGTTTCAGTTGTATGTCAAATACTCTTCCAATTATCCTGTCAGCAATAATCAAAACAACTATCCTACAATATCTCTGAAGTTCCCGTTCACTCTCGTAAGCAAGGAAAGAATCAGGAAGTTCTTCAATGTTCACTGACCAAGCAGAGGAGCCAACCTTAGGGAACAATGCCCCTGTGCGCGAGTCACCTTCAACAGAAAATATACATCAGCTGCAATTAAAATTTAAGAGAACAGCCGCTTGCAGGAAGCCAACCAAGCAAAAGTTGCAGAGACGAGATTTCTGGAGTTCTCCCACGATATCATCCACGGCTGCAATTGCAGTGCTGTTTCTTTGCTTCAACACTCTGCGTCAAGGATTCCACTTGTTTCCGCAGTTCGTCATTTTCCTGGCAAAGGCAATACATTTTTTAGCATAAGCAAATTACAAAGGGCATGCACAGCAGAGGTTGTGACTATATGTTACCTTTCGCAGCGAGGCCAACCTCTTGTTGGCAGCTTCTAAAGCGCCCGTGACCTGCGAGCAAGTTGGCATTCAGCCCATTGCAATCTAATGACAAGTATTTCATAAGGAAAAAAAGGCTATAGAGTGAATGCTATATGATAACAGTTTTAGACGCAATCTAGTCTCACTCATACCGCTACCTTTCTTTTTGTTAAGCAGAATTTTGTGAATTTTGTTAATATATAAGCATAAGTTGTGAAAGCGCCCTGTTCCTAGTATATATTTACCTCACACTGCGGAAGGTTTATGCAAGTCACACACAGAATTGTGATGAATTGCAATAAGTCCTTTAAAATTTAAAACCAGTATGAAATGAATTAGCATATTAGAACCATATCTAATATCAAAAACCAAATGTCATAATAGGTTCCATATGTAGCCCACCCCTTTAGGTAAACTGAGAAGGTTCCAGGCTTCCAGCTGCAGTCCAAAATTAACATCATCACGAAGGGATTTGTGGTGCATGGAAAGCTTTGACTTCTTCTTTCTTTTTGGAATGCAAAGTAGTATGTCAGCATTCTAATTTATTCTTATCTTTCTTCTTTCTCCTATGTTAATCATCGCCCCTCTTGAAATGTATCCGACTGCAAGATCCAATGTTTATTTTATCAATGTGAAGATTGCTTGTACCACAATCCTGAAATCAACACGAGAATATCATGCTTATCCCTAATGCTCATAGCATTATATATGTTCCTACCTCAATAACACTTAAAAGATACTAAACCAATTTTATCCGCATCAATAATTTGGTTAGAAGCAAGGGGTAAGAGGAGGGCATTATTGATTCTGTGGATGTTTGTGGAGGATGCACGTTAGAGGAAGGCCATGAAAGAAGCTCTCAGACCTGTAGATTCACTATCATGGTTGAGCAAGCAATCATATAATAGGCACTGACTGAGTCATTGAAAGAAAACCAATCTGATCACAGGACATAAACTGACGGAAGTAATGAAACAGCCACACTGGCCAAGGATTATCCCTAAGGAAACCACAAAGTTCTTCTTTAACAGAAATTTGACCATCTATTAAAGAAGTAGTAATAATCATCTTTAGCCCCTTCTCTTTCTTAAAGCTGCTTCATTTTGCACCATGCTCTTTCACAGATGATAGCTCGATATATAAATTTGGAGCGCAGTTCAATGTCACGGAAACTCATTTAGGGTCTGTTTGGTTGTCGTAACTGACCTAATTCGTAAGTCGTAATTGGTAAAGTCTTTTACAGTTGTAAATGAGTTACATGCATGTAAGCTTTATAGTGTTTGGTTGGTAATATAAAATTGTAAGTGAAAAAGTGTATTGTATTTTACGATATTTGGTTGTCGTAATATGTAAGTTGTAAGTGAAAAGGTTGACACAAAATTAACTCTTTGGTGATTTAAAAAGTTTAATATTTCAAATAAATATAAAAATATTAAATATTAAAAAAATTTAATATTATATAAAAAAAATAATACAAATTTGCATGACCACAAAATTAACTGTAACTGAGATAAGTAAGTGGTAATTGGGTTACAAGTGAGTGATAATTGGGTTGTGTAAGTCTTTTACGAATTACGGTCCAAACAAACGTCGTAGCTGTAATTGGGTTGTAACTCATTTACGATTCCGGACTTTTACGCGAAACAAACGGCCCTTAGCAGGACTAACAAGATTGTGAACCATATGCAAAAGAAGCCAGCCCCCTACGGCTGGTGTGGAAGTTATGTCCAGCAACCTGGGTAGAGAGTGTTAGCTAATAACCCTAGAAAGGCCAGCTAGAAGACATGGAGACCTATCACTACCACCTATTGTGATTTATTATGAAATCTGTGTGAGCAACAATGCTCAAAGGACCTCCAGTATAACAGACATATAAATGGAACCAGATGCAAACATTTGCAATAGGAAGTTGCATTCACCCTCAAGGCACCATGAAAGCTGGGAGACAAATAGAATCACAGTCCATATATGATAAGAACACCAGCTTCTATCTCTTGATAGATTTGGTATTTTTGTTCTCTTGGCTATTAAATCAAGCTTTAATGTAGGGCATTTTGCGCCTATCACTGCATGCATTTATTTTGTTTCAAGTTTCAACATTTATTTAATATTCCCATATGGTATAGGTCCGAATAAGCTAATGAATTCACAAGTTGTCCTGCTCCTGAAATTCTAATTCAGGTCCAATAATGGTAAAAACTACACAAGTTTCAGACTTAGTTGATTACTACTCAGGATTAAAATACTTCTGACCCATAAGTCTACGATGGCTCCAAACCTGACCTAGCAAGATATCGTTCTGCTGGATAACACATGTTTGTATAGAGTGCCATAGTTAATAAATGATGTATCAGTTTACTTCTTCAATAAACATGCTCTTCAATGGTTTTTCACATTAGGGAAAAAAAAAACCTATTGGAGATTCAATGTGCATGTTCGATGACCTCGCAATTTCTCAAAAGATCCAAACCAATGTCCACGCATGAAATATAGTTTATATATACTTTTCGTCCGCACTTGTATTCTAAATTGTCAAGCAAACCTAGAATTTGCATTCTTTTCTCCTCCCAGACAGTTGAACCACCACAATAAGTGTGTTATAGATAATATGCACTATAATATCTATCTCAATGAACACTAGGGTGTGTGTGAGCTAATGTGCTCTTAAAGATCACTAAAGGCTTCACCATTAACTTCAAAGTTCACATCTTTTTAGTTTTTGGTCAGTGAATTTTGTTCTGAGAATGCAAAAAATCACAGCTTTTGGAGAAAATTTACAAAAAGACTAACCTTCAATAATTCCTGTTGATGCTGCTTGCTCCTCTCCAGTTCCCCATCGTACATCATCCTCCACGAAGCGGATTCATCCATTGCCTCCATATTAGCTTGCTCGAATTGCCTTCTGCAGTGAATTAATAGGGGGAAAAAAGACCATGAATCATGAAATCAGAAGGGGAAAAAAAATCAAAAAATTGAGAGAGAAATAGACATGGGGAACAATGGGGGAACCTGAGGATTTCTCGGTCGTCGGAGGTGAAGGAGGAGTCCATGGAGTCCATGGACCAGAGACGGATGTAGACGGCGACCCCAAAAAGAGGGCGACGGCAAATCCAACGATTAGGGTTTGTTTTCGAACGCCCATCCTTCTCCCTCTCCCTCTCTTTCTTCCTCTTTGAAATTGAAGTAAAAGTTTCTTTTTTATAGGAAAATTGAAATTGTTATTTGAGATTTTGAGTTGCGCTTAGATCTCTCCCCCCCTTCTGATTGTGACTAGGAGCGGGGAGCTGATATTGCCACCCACCCAATTAATGGGGACACCCATCAGATTGAGCCACCACCAAACAAAGTGATTAAGGTACTCATCAATTTTTAAAAATAATCATAATATTTTAAAATGATCAAAGTGCTCCTCTCCCTCCTTCCTCTATTTTCTCCTCCCCGCTCCGTCAGCCTCCTTGCCTCCTCCGCTCCCCTCCTCCACCTTTTTCGGTGACCCGACACCTTATTAATATTATTCGGTCTTACTCTAATAACTGTCAACTTCAACCTATCTTGTCAAGTTTTATTAATCTAACTAGAAATAAAAAATTATATAAATAATCCTAACTCTATCCAATTAGAAACTTGAAAAAAAAATCAATACTAAATTAGAATATTATATGTTACATGTTTGTTGGTTTTAAGAGTTTTGGCTCTTCATATATTTGTATATTTGAAATCTAAGATTTAAAGAAACTCATTCTAATCAGCTGTTTTGGTTTAAATGATGAATAATCACAATACGAAACATTACACGTGCCCAAGAGAAAACCATGAAATTAGAACATCCACTCATTTCTGTAGTTCCAATAATTCATCTGGGTAATTAAAAATGTTACCTATTACTTTTATATTTTTTTTCTTTCTTTTTTGAAACCACAGCCAATCCACCCAAAAATCACATTCATCTTGATTTCATATCTGATTTCAAAAAAACTACTAAAAACTTTCAAAAATAGGAAAAACTACCATGAATTTTCGTAAAAAACTCCGAAATTTTCAAAAATTCATCATGAAAAGGCATTGTTCATGGTTGTTTTTGTAATTTTCAAAGTTTTATGGAAGTTTTTTGAAATCTGAAAAAAAAATTCAGGGCAGCTTTCTGGCATTAAGCCCATCCAAAATACAACCTTGTGTGGGCTTGGGCCTGGCCCAAAACACTGACCCAACTTAAAGGTATTTCTGGAACTCCAGTTTTTTCACGGAAGCCCCTTTCCCATTTGACTTCTCTTCAAATGTCTCGGCCGCTGTTGGCTTCCCTCATCGTCGAAAGCGCAGTGTCCGCAGCTCTGAACTCACGGTGGTTGAAGAACCCTAACTCCAAATTAGGGTTCTTTTCCCGCTCTTTTCTTCTTGACACGTCAGCACCACCCCATGGCGACGGGCCTGAACCAGTCCTCGAGCGTCCCGATGAGGAATCTCCTCCCGCCTCAAGAGCTCCTCGACGATCTCTGCAGGTCCCTCGATCTCTCCCTCTTTTCTCCATTAAATTTTCATCGTTTTTGTAATTTTTTTCCTTCAAAAATTTCCCATGTTTTGTTGCAGTCGGTTCGTGCTGAATGTCCCAAAAGAGGATCTTGAATCGTTCGAGAGGATCTTGTTCCTCCTCGAGCAGGCGCATTGGTTCTATGAGGACAATTCAGTTGAGCAGAATCCTTCGTTGAAATCGCTTTCGTTCAAGGAATTCACATCACTCAGTATCCTTCTATTATCATTGTAATAATTATTGCTTATTGGAAAATAATTTACTTTTCAATTTCCTTAGCGAGTCCTAGTGTTCAATAGCTGTGCTGCTTTGAGACCATATATTGCGCATATTGATGACATTTACAAGGACTTCACCTCGTACAAGTTTCGGGTTCCTGTGACGGGTGCAATCATTTTGGACGAGACTTATGAAAGGGTAAGCTTGTTCTCAAGTAGGAGGAATTTAAGTATAGATTGTATAATGGTTATGCCCAATGAATATTATTCTTGAAAATGTAGCTCTATCTCATGTCTTAGAATAAAATTTTGAGTACTTGCTCGTGTTGCTAGAGAGTAGAAAAATTAGCTTGTATAACAAACGGTGTTGTAAGTGTAACATTTTAGCATCTTTACAAGTCTTGTTTCTATGGCGAAGATGTCTCATTTGACTCGTTGGGTTGTATTGGGAGGAAAGATGAACGTGATTCACTACATCAAAACATACAACCTTGCATCCATGTCTAGATTCTTTCACTCTTTCCATGTTCCGTGCTTACACAAGCTTAGGGTACATGAGTAAGAATTTAGGCTCTCAATCTGCTATCTAACCATTAAAGTTTTCCCCTCTTGCTCATGGTTGCCATTCCATGACACAGAATTTTGTTTATCAACTTAGAAGGTTGATGTCACAGCCTCACAATCTGCTGAAGTTGATCTGCTTTTTTGTAGTGGTTTCTCAACTTGAATGCTTAACCCCATTGTTTAGTAGAAGATATTCTCTTGGTTTCTTCCTTGAGTTCCTATCAGAAACATGAAGTAAGTGTAAAATGTTATGTACATGTTGGTATCATATTGGGTGCTGGCACAAAAAGACATACCTTTGATGTATGTATGTCATGCTAAAGAAAACCTTAACTTCGTCTGATTATTTCAGGCAACAATATGTTTCGTCCGTTTGCATTAGTGTTTAAGAGGACCAATCTGATCCTTTTCATGGGATCAATCCAAAACTGCAGTAAGGAAAATTATAAAGGAGATTTAGCAACAAAGGAACAACAGTTAAAGCATCCTATGGACTGATTTTTAGTCCTAATAAGAGTGGGAGCTCTTATTTTTGTGCTCTACATGTCAGGTAGGCACAACCTCTTGCTCTATCATGCATGGGTAGATAACGAAAATAAGAGGGTGCTAAAGGAAACAATTAGCAGTGTCGAGACCAAAACTATATAGGGACTAAAAACGGAACCCAAACTGTGTTTTCAGATTTCATCAAAGAATTCTTCTCCTTTTAGATTTAATCCACAGCCTGCCTTCCATCATTTGAAATAGGCAAACCCCAAACCCCGAATTAAAATCACAGAAATTTCACTTTGCTTCTTGTGCTCATCATGTTATGTTCTGGCTACATTGCTAGTGTGGATATATGTTTTTCCCCCTTCCTCTATTATGTCAAACTTGAAACTTGCACAAAAGGGACATCTGATCAATACCCAAATAAAAACTTATTTTTGTGAGATTCCTTGGCGTGGTCCCAAGTAATGTAGTAGTCATGTATACTTGACTCCGTACCTGCTGAGTGGTCCATCTAACTGATTTTTCATCACCTTCCATCCTAAATCGTAGCTTCAAGAATCTCAATCTTGCATGCAGCTGATCAGGACTTTCAGCGAATCAGTTAATCAAGAGGATTTACATATGAGGGTAACTAATATGTTAGTGTTTATTCATGTTAATTCCAGTGTCAACAAGCCATAAGGGAATAAGGCATGTCACTGGTTTCGGAAATGAGCACATGTTTTAGGAAAAATGAAACATGCTCTTTAAATTTCCACTTTTATGCCTAATTTTTAAAACTATTTTTTAGTGTCGCTAAAGCAGTTTCTTGAATGTTTTGGTTTTTAATTTCAAGGTGGAACGTCCGGCATCATATTAAAGGGGTCATCTGAGTTTTTTGAAAGTATTTTTTTTGTTCCACTGTTACAGTGATGAACTTGCAATTAAATATTGATAACATTGTAGGAAATAAAATACCATTGGTATGCTCGTTCTTGCAGTGTTTGCTTGTAAAAGGCTGGAAAGCTGGTGCCAGCTGGAGTTTTCCTCGTGGCAAAAAGAGCAAAGATGAGGAAGACCATACATGTGCTGTTCGAGAAGTAAATAAACTTCGCAAGTCTCTCTTTCTAATTACTGACCAATATATTCCTGCATCATTTTTTTTTATTTCAGTGTAACTAGCACCGAGTGCTGGATTATTAAGTGTTTTGTGCTCTGATAATGTGTGCCCTTTGAATATTGATCATATATTTACTCTTCTAAGATTTCATTTCCCGATATATAAAAATTTGTAAGTCAACTATCAGAACAAAGCTAAGTTTTCTTGAATATGTTTGTAATATTCCAGTATTTTTTTTGGAAATACATATTTGTCTTAATTTTGGGCATTCACAATTGTTAAGGGAATAAATTATTGACTAGGAATTTGACAACATTTGGAAAAATGAAAGGCGCTCTTTAAATAAATATATTTGAAACATGAGAGGAATTAGCCATATAATAATTGAACAACCAAATTATATGAAGAATATATAAAATCCATCATATAGAAGTTATACATTTCCCCATTAATTAATAGCTTATATACCCTGTCTCCTGAATCACTCATCGATTGGAAGTGCTTTTTTGCTTACAAAGTCAAACGGCTATCTTAAGACTGAATACATTTGTTTAGTAATTTATTATTGCTTTGGAGATTCTCTCAATGAAAATTCTGAACACATTACAAGTGTTGTCGGAGACTTCTGTTTGTGATGACCAGTTCTTGTTCTTGTCCAACCCATCAGCTGATGTGTCCTATTGACCTATGATGTAAATTATCAATGCAGGTTCTGGAAGAAACAGGATGTGATGTTTCTAAACTTCTAAAAATGGATGATCATATTGAAGTTGTAATTGGACAACAGAGGGTTCGACTCTACATAATTACTGGGGTAAAGGAAGATACTGTCTTTGCCCCTCTAACAAAAAGGAAATCAGTGTAAGCAATTCATCAGGTTTTGGATACTTTTCTTACTCCTTCATTGTTGCAGTATTGTAATTTGTAATGAAAATATATGTTATAGTATCTTCGTTTAGGTGGCATGTCGTACACCCCCAGAACCACCAGAAAATATATAAATAATAATAATACTCCAACCCCACCCCCCACCCCCCCACAAAAAAAAAAAAAAAAAAAAAGGAAGAAGAAGAAAGGTTTTGTTCATATTTATGAAATAAAGCTATGTATTCTCCTTTGCAGCTCTGATCTGTTCTGTTTTTTCTAATATTTTAGTTTCTATGTCGCGACTTACTAAGATGAACTTCCATGTTGCGTGCATTTTCTGGCATTTGCTTGTTAGCTGTGTCATAGACAATGACAACCTTTTCCTCCTTGCTTCCAGCTTCACTTTCTGCTCTGATAGTAGTTTGTCATGAAATGTACATTCAATCCTTAAAGGTCAAACTTACGGTGCTATTTTTGACTCAGACTGCATATTTATCTTGCACCCTTTTATTTCCATTCCGCTTTCCCATTTGTTTCTAATATTGAGTTTTCTCATATAGTACATAGAGTGATATGTACATTTGCAATTCTTTCTGATTGCATGCTATTGTCACCTTCTATTTCTTTGCGCATTTCTTGATTCCAAAATGCTTATCTAATAATCTCTTCCAAATTTTCACACTAATGATAAATGGCTAGAACATGCTTATTTTCCAGTACAACAGTGCCTACATGCCACATGCCTTTAGCTAAAACGTGCTTCAATGTTGTCTGCAGGAGATCTCATGGCACAGACTTGATGAACTTCAGCCAGCAGGGGAAGATGCAATGTCACGTGGAGTAAACGGATTGAAGCTTTACATGGTTGCCCCATTCCTAACGTCAGTATCTGTTAAATTTTAGTGCTTTTAACATACAATATGCTGTTTCCCCTGCTTGCTTGGTCAGCGTCCTAATTTTCTTTAGTTTCATATTCCGACTCCTCAGACCTCTAAGAGCATGGATTTCAAGCCATCCTCCTCCCGTAGCTCAGAAATCAGATGCATCTAACAGAGGTTTGTCATGTATTTTTCTTCGTTCTTTGTAGATTGATGGTTATTAACACAGAACTATAGTTTGATCCCCTTCGGAGAAGGACAAATTGTCCCTTTGATTGTGGGGGGGTGGGGGGGGGGGGGGTGGGGGTGGGGGTTGGGGTGGGTGGGGTGAGTGAGATGGAAGGGAAGAAGATTTGGTCATAGGTTCCACCTGGGACCCAGAACAGGGAAATGAATCAATTCCACAAACAACTTATTTCATCGTTTTTCAAAGAACTCTTGCTCGTTAACAGGGCTTAATAAAGGTGATCCATGTCTGTTCAAAACTTCACTAGGACCTTCTGTTTGGACTTTGGGCAAAAAGCTATCCTAAATGATTAATCATACAGGAATACAGCTAACTTAGTTTAGGGGTTAAAAACCAGTTCGCATTCCTGTATTATCTTTTGTCCCTGGTAAGAACAATTTTTGGCATTAGTTTTTCTTGTATTTACTTGGTTTTGAAAGAGTTTGCCAAAACCTGTTTTTCTTCTTACCTATATACTTGGTTTAGCAAGATTTTGTGTTGAAACAGTTCTTTGTGGCCTATAACTTATTTTTCATAGAGTTTTCTGTATCGGCAGCACTGATAAATATTGTTTGGAACTTGATAGGGACTTGTGTTTGGAAAGCGAAAAACAGTTCTGGAGGAGGAACAACTACGGATAACACATTGCGCATAGTTGGTTCTGAACCTCAAAATGTTGACGTTGGTCCAGGCAAAAGCTTCAGAAATTTCAGGTTTGACACCGCCAGCATCATACGGGCTGCAGATGCTGCTTTTGCTGGCAGTTGATGTATTTGTAGCTTTAACTACGCCTAGCATTGAAGCTGAACGTGTATAGCCTAGTTGCCTGTATCCAGTACTTTCTTTACATTTTGAGGCCAAAGAAAACGGTTCTGTAATATCCAAGACTCTCGTGTTCTTGAAGTGGGACGGCTCAGAAAGGAAAGAAGCGTGCTACAATACGGAGTTCATTTTGCTCCGGTTGATGATGATCGGAGCAGGGATCAGTTCTCTTCTTCTAATGTCATGTAGATACTAAGGTACTGTAGTGATATCTATGTAAAGCAAACCTCTGTTAAACCTTGATGAAACTATGTTCTTCACTGGTCCAGGTTTTTCTTTCTGCAAGCGTATTTTGATATTGTGAATCTATAGCCTTTAAAATCTGCTTGTAGATCAAACAAGTTCTGTGTAGCCGTTTACAATTTAAAAACCCTACTGAAACACAACATGGGATCTTGTTTCAAGATTATTTTGTGGTGAAGAAACTTGTGTTGTTGCACAGATTCAGCTCTTTGTTGAACTTTGACAGCATGTAACTTTTCTCTTCCCTCCCGCATAAGCTATTTTGAATCACTTTTTCTATAGAATAGAAGCTGTGAATCTTCTTTGTTCATCTCATACTTATTTAGGTTAAATCTTTTATATTACGCCTTTTACAAAAAAGTTTTCAAAAGTTAACAATCATGTTCAATTACTCGTCGTCTCATGACATAGATGTATTATTTGGATTACCTTCGATCCAAACCTGAAAAAGGAAACAAAACACCAAAGAAATTGTTGGGATTTGGGTCGAACAAATAGTCCCACGTCGGCTAGACATATAAGAATTTGGACATCTTCAACTAGAAGGTTAGTCTTTTGAGATGATACTCTAAGGTCATTCAAGATATTAGAGTTATGTCCCGAACTTAAGCGTATTTGTGGGTGATGTTCGATATTGTTGATCCCTCAATTTGACGCAAGAAGATATGCAGTAGTGGATCTTTTTAAAGCAATTTGGCTCACGAGATATTTAACAGTGGTGTTTCTTTACAATGGATGTGCTACCTCTCACGCGGTGTAGAGAAGTCGCCGGCTATAGTTGGTGCTTCACTTAACATAAGAATTTGACAACTCCACTTACAAGACTAGTATTTTGAGATGGTACCAAGATCTTTCAATACAAGAGAGAAGAGAACGCGGTCCTTCTCTACAAGAATGATTCACGAAATTTTTACTTAAACATCTTAGATAATATATCAGAAAACACATTTCACCACCTTAATCATTCTGTTTTGATACGTAAAGCTTTTCTTGCAAGTCAAAGATCATACACGCATCACACATGTCCATACTATTGGTGATGATAAATAAAAGTCATCTCCTATGCCATCAATGAGAATTTTTTTTTTTGCCCACCGCGTTTTTTTTATCACCGTGGTCACTGCGCTCATCTGAGCCGTTGATTCTGATGGACTTTCGGGTGAGACCCAGTGGCCCCACCCAGCTGAATGACTCGCAGGCCACGGTGACCGCGGTGAACGAGTCACACGGTGAGCAAAATGGAACTAATCAATGAGGGCCAACAACGGCCAGTGTCAGCTGAAGAGGATAGTCTTATCCTTGGAGACTCTCTCTCTCTCTCTCTCTCTCTCTTCTGACCCCACATGAAAATGACTCACCCTTTGTTGTATGATGCGCTCTTCAAGCTTCCAGAGTGTAGACAAAACTCCATTCCTAAATTATTTGATAGTGAAGTCTCCACGCACACGTAGATAGAGTGTGGCCTGACACTAACAAAACAAAGGGGGGCACTTTTAGTTTGATTCTTCAACTCACTCTTGTAACTTTGAAGCAATCAAACTCTTATCATTGTGAGTCCCATGCCTTCATTCTTCTCTTTGACACCTTACCAAACTCCTCCTCAAGTTATCCAAGGGATGAGAGATAAAGACGGATTGCACTTGAGATAATGTTGTTTGTTGTTAAACAAGGAGATGGGTCTTTGTAACTTTTTTTTTTCAAAAGCTTGAATGTGCAGCTAGAACCCTAGAACTTTTTGCAATCTCTCTCTGGTCTTCTTTTGAGTTCGGCCTCATAGAATTTTCATCTGTTGTTGGATGCATCTCTGATGTTCATATATTTTCTATTTGATGTTTGATTACTTAAGTTTATAGAGTTATCATTCATATATGTCACTCAACCCGATTTCAGAAAACCATTAAAATTTGTAAAAGACAGTAAGTTATTATCAAGTATGATTTTCTTATGATAGTTTATGATTTTTTTTGAGAATTTTATGAAAACATCCATTAAGCATTGTTTAGAGATATATGTGGCTTAATTAACTCTCATGCGTTCGTTTTCTCTTGATTATTATAAAGTATGAGTTCGAGATTAACTTTGGAAAGACAAAAAAGAGAAAAATTAGAAGAAACAAAAACCAAAGGGAAAAAAAAAAACATAATCCTCTCACTTATTTAACATTCTCACATATTTATAGGGGGAAAAGAGAGAGAAAATTATGAAGCGGATCCGGGTCAGTCTTGGAAGCCGGTCTGCGCCCAAATCGCATCGCGGACCCGGCTCAAGTCCCTCCCCTTCAGCGTCCTCCCGGCCCCCTCCAGCACCGACAGCGACGCCGTCCTCCTCCTCATCACCACCTCGTGCGGCGGCACGATCACCTCATCCTCCTCCGCCTCCGCCTCCGCCTCGCTCTTTTTCCACGTGCACCGTGCCCGGGGCAACGTGGGCTTTCTCGGGTTGTCGGGCTGGCAACACCAGACGTCGGACTCATCTAGCTCGTCGCCGGGGCCGCCGGCGATCCACTCCACCTTTCTTGGAGAGGAGAAGAGGCGAATGGTGTTCTTGAACACTGGTTGGTTTCTTGATGCCGCCGCCATTTTTGCGGATTGGTCCCTGTCTTTGGGACAATTTGAATTTTGTGATGGGTAGTGGGCAAAACTTGTACGCTGGGGAGCTGGGTTTTATAGAGTCAGGGCGTGTAGGGCCCACTGAGCCATTGTGTTCAGTATTGAAATGCAATTAATAATTGTGGATTTGGGTTTGTGGGTACTTTTGTGATAATAATTGATATTACACATTTGCAACAATAAATGGCGTGAAACCAATAGAAAATGAAAACTACTTTACATGTCAATTTATTTATTGAAATAAGTCATTTTAGTTATAAGTTTTATGTTTACTGACTGTAAATTCTTGGCAGCTCTCACTTGGGTGCTCATTTAATTTTAATGCATGGATTTAAATGATATCACCACTTTTCGTTTCACTTTTCTATTTTTCTTCAAAAAATAATTCCATGCATTTAGTAACAATCTGAAATAGAACATTTTAGTTGCATATGTTGACAATTTAATGAGATTAAAGCTTTACATATCATTTTTTCTATATATATGTGAACTCATAAACTGTTTTTTTTATATATTATTTTTTCTTTTGAGAAAATTAGTGGGATAATGTTGCTAGAAAAATCCTTGTAAAAACTTTATCCATGGACTATATATATAGCTGTTGGGATATGCGTGAGGATATTCTAAAATAGGAAATTATTTTTCTGTCCGGATAAAATAATAATTCCGCAATAAATACGGAAGGGCTAACGACAAATTTTCTGCAAAAAAACTAGGGTACTTTCGTAAATCGCAGAAGGCAGTATCCTTTTGTGGGAAACCTCCACTGTTTGGACTTTTGTCGCGACGCGGGATCGAAGGAAAGCCCGTACGAGCGGGTAATGGATGGTGGGCCCCACTCGGGACGCAAATCGCCAAAGAATGATCGGCACGTGGACGTCCGGGCTCGATGGTCACGTGTCTCGTGGTCCCATGGATTCTCGCAGGTCGGGTCGGGGACACGTGATGTGTGGACCCGATCCAATTATGTCCCCGACCGAGTCTCCGATAATTGATGGAGCCCATTAATTCGGTTCGGTTCACATCGTGTTCATACTTTTTTGATGGACGTTATCCACACAAAAAAAAAAAAAGAAAAAAGAAAAAAAGAAAAATCTTGTTTCATTGACAACTAAATCTTTCCTGGTTGTTGAATCATTGAGTTATTATGTGACCCACAGTATATTTTTCAAAGTTTCATGTGGTATGAGTTCTTCTATTATTATCGGACACAACTAATGAGGGTCTACTTCCAAATTTGAGCTCGAAAAATTATCTGGCTCTTCAGTTTGTTAAGAGTCCAATCTTCAATCTATTTGAAAGAAAAAGAGTTGTATATATCATGACATGCATTATCTCTAGTGCCCTATCTTCCAAAAGATGAAGATGGGGACATTTCAGTCACATCTCAGTTCATGGCATTTCATGAGATCTCAAAATCACCAAAAAGACTGTAAATGGGCTAAAGCCCTTGGATATAACTCTGAATGAAAAAGGGAAAGAAAGAAGAAAAAAGTACCAAATCCAGTCTAATAAAGCCCAAGCCCAAAAGCTGAACACAGCCCATATTTCATTTCTTGCTTCTCTTAGGCGCCCAAAGCTATAAACACCTCTCGCCAGATCTAACCGTAGTCCGCTCCAGCTCGCCATTCCAAAACCCTAGACGACGAGCCCCGCCTCACGATTTGCCGCCCAAGTTCGACCCGTCCCAGGTCGTCGACGTCTACGTCCGCGTCACCGGCGGCGAGGTCGGCGCCGCCTCCTCCCTCGCCCCCAAGATCGGCCCCCTCGGCCTCTCCCCCAAGAAGATCGGCGAGGACATCGCCAAGGAGACTGCCAAGGACTGGAAGGGCCTCCGCATCACCGTCAGGCTCACCGTCCAGAACCGCCAGGCCGAGGTCTCCGTCGTCCCCTCCGCCGCCGCGCTCGTCATCAAGGCCCTCAAGGAGCCCGAGCGCGACCGCAAGAAGGTCAAGAACATCAAGCACTCTGGCAACATCTCGCTCGATGACGTCATCGAGATAGCCGGGGTCATGAGCCCCAGGTCCATGTCCAAGGATCTCAGCGGGACCATCAAGGAGATCCTCGGGACCTGCGTTTCGGTCGGGTGCACGGTCGATGGGAAGGACCCCAAGGATCTGCAACAGGAGATTACCGATGGGGATGTCGAGGTGCCGTTTGAATGATCGAGGGAAAAGGAAAAAAAGGTCTTTTTTTCAATTAGGTTACTTACAAGAGTTTTCGTGAATATTTGAAGATTTTGTAGCTTGAGCTCTGTCTGACGGTTTATCTGTTTCATTTTGTTATTATATTAAGTGGATCTTTTACAAGCTCATATCTTTTATGTTCTGGGTTTTGGTGGTTATATAATTGGTTCTTTTATTTTGAAGTCACTATTTTTGCATTGTTTTATCTGTTTATCTGTTTTATTAGTGGGCGCGCCTATAGGCATTTAGTAGAGATTGAATACATTAGGAGTTGTTAATAATTGGTTCTGGGTTACTTCATATGAAAGTCAAGAGTATGAGATTGCGGATTTTATTGTCCGAATCAAAGAAGTACATATGCAAGATGTCAATATGTGTTTTAAAATAGCGCCAATGCAATGGCAAGGATTATGCTTCAGAGGAATTTAAGTTATAATGGTTTGTTTATTGCGTGGAATGCGACAATCTTGTGGCATCTCACAGAGAATGTGATTCCTTGGCATTGGATTTTGGGTATTGTTGCTTTACTTTGTCTATAGAACTTGGGCTTAAAATGGAGGTAAATTAAGAACCGTGCTTTGATTACAAATATAAAACTGCTGTGGTGCAAACATCCACCTCATGGAGGTTGAGTTTGAGTCAGGGACATGCATAGTGTTAGCATTTGAGGATGAGATAGCTATGGGTATATGTTAGGAATAAGTCAATGTTTTGGAAAGAAATTGTACACACCTTGTGCATAATTTGTTTGATATATAGGATTTTTCTTGGGAATTTGAGGTCCCCATGACAGATTCCTACGTTTTGCATAAGTTTGCTCATGTTCCTAATAATCTAAGATTTCTTTGGGCATGATATTCCTGCTTTTCTCAGAGGAATACAGTTTCTAGCGAGATAGATCAGTATGCCATAATTCTACATATTGAGAATCTCAGTTTTTAAGGGTGGGTTTGGTTTATAGAATGTAACATTCTCCTAGCATCATGTTGCCCCGAATGTGATTTTAGGCATTAAATTTCTGGAGATGTTGCATTATCATGTTTGACATCATTCTTAGATCCTATCCTTTGTTATTTATTTACTTGCTTAAGCTCCAAACTGTTTCAAAAATGATTAATCTTATATTCTCAAGAAGTTATTACGTGGTAATAACTATTTTTGCCAATGATCTACCATGGAGAATGTGGCATTTCGTGTGCCAAATGCATCCTTAACAGGGGAAAAAAATCTTATATTCTTCGTAGGTGGAAATGTGAGATATCCATCTATCTAGATGGCAAGGACATTCTTATGAGTAATAACCTCATAGGAATATGGTGCTTCTATTCTTGATAGGTGGGAATGTGTTATACTCACCTGTCTAGATGAAAAACACATTCTCATAAGTTGTAGGAATATATGATGCCTGCCGGAGTCTTAATTCTTGTAATGTTGAGTGCACTTTTCCTTCATAGTGAATGCACCCTAGGGGGGTAGGTCTAGAAGTTGAGCTTAGGAATGAAATTGAAATTTCAAAAGTAATGAGAAAAGGGAAGGGGTGAAACAAGAATAAGAATACTTGTTCTAGCCATCCCTTTGACTTTGAATTACAGGGAACTTGATCTCAGGGAAGTAATAGCCTGATATGAATAGGGGTGAAGAGTTTTCCAGACGTCCTCCTGTTCTGTTCCTTTCCCCTCTAAAGGCCTCTTTGAAAGTTGGATTTATCAGGGAAGGGATGGAACTAAATTAATGGCGATTTAGTGTATATATAACAGAGTTGGAGGAAAAATCTCTACAAAGAAATGGTTGCTTATACTGTAGCAGAAGAATAAGCCTAGTAGGATTTTGGCGATGCCTACAAGTGGACTTATGGTCTGTATTTTTGAAATATTAGGTTGAGATTATTTGGCATCACTAGTTAAGTGGAATCTGTTGAGAGGCATCTATCTATATAGATCAATGGGGTAGGCAAATGCTGTAGTTAATGTTAGTTTGTGATGAAGGATCTAAATTTATTTGTTATAAAAACCAGACTTTCACTTTATACATAAATAAAGGTAGAGTACTCTGCCTATCTTGTTAGCTATAGCGGGAGTTGAATGAGTGGTTTTTGGTGTAGTAGTTGTTTGTCTTTTGATTTTGTTTTCTCGTACAATTTGATCTCGAATCTCAGAAGTTGTTTGACTTTGTCAAAATTCAATGCCTACTGGTTATTGCACAGTTGCCCCTCGTGTCCCAAATAGCATAGACCAGAACATGGGAACATTTTGTACTAGTCTTGAAGTAATGCCAATAGTTAGATCTACAATTTTCTTCAGTCCTATTATTATTTGATAGATTTTTATAAGCACTAAATATGATTGTATTTTGAATATATTAGTAATAATATACACTGGTCATTCTGTCAAAACTTAGAAGTTTGCCTTAGTGTCTCATTCTTGACTTGAGTATTATTCTGTTACCTATAACCAGTTGTCCACTGGTTATCAAGTTTCTTAAAGGTCCATTGGGTCTGTGACCAATTTCAAGATGATTGTTAACTCGACAGTCTGTGAAATTTTTGGGATTACCTTTTTACAATTTTTAGTAATATACATGCCAACTAATTAGGGGTATATTTTCTCTTTGCTAAATTTGAGCTACCTGTTTCCTTTTCTTTCTTTCTTTGTTTTTTTTTGGTTAATTCTAAGGGTAAAAATTTGCGGGTTGAAACAGCTCTGGTTTGAAGTAGTCAGCACGATGAGTAAATTTTGAAGAGAAAATGCTGTTATCTGTCTAAGAATAAAGAAAACGATCTGCCCTATGCCGTAATGTTATTCTTATTTTACTCTTTTCCCCCACTTTATCATTGCTCCTTGCTTTCTTGCTCTTTATGTTTTTTGTGACATGTTCTTCGAGATAGGAGGAATGTGGTCTGCTCAAAACACTAGTTCTTGATAGGGCTTAGCACTGTACAACAATAAATCAATGATATGCTGTATATGGTTTTATTTTGGTTTTAATTTTTAACATGAGTAACACACATCAAATGAGTTATAAACTTGTTAATAACAAAGATGCAAAAATAACTAACACTGAAACATATGGGTGTACATATTCCTCAAAATAGGCACCACATTTGCATATTAATCATCTACCTACTATTAATGAAAAATAATGAAATGTGGAACTTAAATGGGCTACTTATCATTGTCCTTCTAGCATTACGAATTGTTATTACTATCACGTGTTTGTTACACCATGATCTTTTTTCTTTCTCTATCCTTTTCTTTTGTTTTGTTTTGTCTTTTCCTTTTGGAATGGATCGAGTTTATTGAATTTTTGACCTGCTTAGAGCTGTAGTGTTTAAAGATATTGTCTATGGTTGTTGTGAAAAAATGGCCAGTGGCGGCCGCCTAGGCAAGCTAGGTAGCTCTGGGTGTTACGTACTCCATTAGGCGCCTTGATATACCTTGCACTTTTTTACAACATTGATGGTTGTAAAAAGACTCATCTAACGGCTTGGTTCACTCATTCTATGGGTATATGTGGACTGCTACGGATTCGGGGACTGAATTTTTTTTCCCCCCACAAAATAAAATAGCACCTACTTCTAAACCCGGAAATAAATGTACTGGTATTCTTGTATACATCTTGCTCAATGCTCTCATGAAATCAGGAGAGTGTTACAGAAAGTCATGGGCTGTAGCCTGCCCTGCCTAACTAAAGCTGATGTGAAACGGGAGACCCTATGGTGTGGTATATCGTGATAAATCCAAATTCCGCAACGTTTCACCAAAATATGATCTTGGGTAGAAAATTTCTTTAAACTTGTAACGCGACACGATGGATTTTAACAACTCATTTGCATGCGTAGATTTAGATAATCAAGTCTCGAAGAAATCAGATACAATAATCAGTTAATTTGTTCAGTCCCGTTTTCAATATCAAGATTAATAAATGACAAGAATTACTCAGAATCACACACACTCGCATTTATAGTGGACAACAGGAAATCTGATATTAATTTAGAGAATAAATTTATGGTGTAGTCCAACTAATAATCTGAATGTTGAAAATAGAAAATTACTTACCGAGTAGCTTTGTTCTCAGGTACCCGATGTTGTCGTTATTGTTCCCTTACTTTGCTGTCTTTGTTCTGAATTTTTGACTGAACTCTGAAGTTGTTGTTTCACTGTTGCAGGTGAGATACTGTTGGCTCATAAAGAAGTTGATCTGCTGTTTGTTGCTTCACTGAGATACAGATTGCAATCTCTGTAAATTGACAGTGATGGGCTTGGTTGTGTGAGCTCGCGAGAGATGACGAAGGATCGTCGACTTGCTGAAGAAAGGACCAGTCGAAGAGGTTGAAGGTAATGTGGTTCAGTGAAGACGGGGATGCTTCAGTCGACGAAGGTCGCACGCAGCCGGAGACCAGTTCGCACTTGCAGGTGAAAGCTCGGGGGAGGTTGGTTGTTCACGCGGAGGGAGATCGAGAGGCAAGGGCGAAGCCCCTTGTTGGCTGGTGGATGTGGCGCATCAAGGGAGAGGGTGGCTGCAGTAGGCTTCTGTTGTCTTTTTCTTTGATTTGGACTTGCTGGTGGCAAAACAAAGGAGAGGGGATGGGATTTGATTGGTTTTCTTCTTTGATTTGGACTTGCTGGTGGCAAAACAAAGGAGAAATGATGGGATTTGATTGGTTTTCTTCTTCTCTGTTTGCTATTGCTCGTTGCATCACACAGCTAGGAGGAAAGGCTCTCTGATTGGTTGCTTGTGGTGGTGGGAAATATTGACAGCGGCTTGGCTTTCGTTTTCTTTCTTTGTAACTGAAAAGATGAGATTAGGATTTGGGATAAGATTTAAGGAGTGGATTTGAGATAGAGATAGAATTTTGAAAGCGGAGATATTTGGATATGGGTTTCACACTCCAAAATCCGGGAAGATCGAATTTCACACTCGAACTCACAAAAGATAAGATATTTTCATTTCGAAAACAACTTAAATTTCATTCAATAAATCTCCATTACAATTTTATTGGAATCATGCCTTAATATAGGCTTACAGAATTGAGGACTTTCTCCACGTAGTCGATGTGGGACTAAAAAGGAGAAATACAAAATTAAAACAAAGAAACAACATCGACTCAAATAAATAAAAAATACAGACTCCAATCGACTGAAACAACTCGAACAGTGACGCTCCTTGGATGTCCGCATCAAAAGCAATCTATGTTTATCATGAAGTGTAATTGGCCAGGGACTAATATAGCCGGCCCTGGCCAACTAAGACTTCTGCTAATCTATCTCTAGCATGATCTGTACCAGAAATCTCTCGGTGTACTATAGGCATAGGGGAAAAAGTTCATTGAAATAAAAGCGACCTTGGTAGCGTCTTTGTGCTATATAAAAATTAAGGGCAATTCTAGTGGGTGATTCGGGCCTTTGGTTTTTCAGGATTGGTCCAATTGTTGTTTCCTAACATGATAAGGAGGACGACTTGAGCTGCATGAGTCTGCCCTATCCTGTTTGCTTTCCATGCTCAACCTGGATCTTTTGCTGTGTTCTAGGTTTGCGTAGTGTATGTTTTCTGCATCTTCTACAGACAAGTACTGTGGTTCTTCAGTAGGTAGATGCACTTTAGTGCCCCTTTAAGATTTGAGCCCTGGCCACCCATTTTGTCTCTCATCCCGCATACAAGTGTACAAAGCACCTCTTGCTACATTTTTACATGTTCTTTTGAACTCATTTGGTTAATAGAAATAGATGAAAGAATTATTATGTAACCAAGCATTTTAATCCCCTAGGGAAAAAGTTTTAAGCATGTGTTAACGAAGGGCTGAAATTGTGTCAAGAGTGTTCCACCTCAACTTTGTGATTGCCCATGGGCCATGCCCCAATTCATGGCTGAAGTGTCGAATGTTGTAAAGCTGTGCTTATATCAGCATCTTATCTACGTGTTTATATTGTGTTTTCTTTTTCATTGGACCATATAAATTTATTTGTCATCCATCATATATGTATTCATGTTTCCTTGTCTTAAGTTAATATCATTTTGTAAGATTGAGTTTTCATGTCGCACATATTTTTTAGCCATGCATCTGTTCCCATCTTTTTAGTTGGAGGGCGTTTATCGAGATAATGTCTTTAGCAGTGGTAGTCTGGATTGCGTCTCAATCCACGAGTTTTCATGTTGGCATTGTTGGAATTGAAGAATATAAATGAGAATCTTCGAGTTGAATTATGGCGAGATCCGTTGATCGTATCAACCGGATGATGGTTGGAGTGTGTTCTCCTTCCATTTGTGATGAACGTGGTATATTCACATGTTCAATTCCGACTTCGAATGAATGAGATATTCAAGTCCAAAGTTTGCCTAATTCAAAGCCAAAACGGGACTAAAGGTGGCTTAAAGCATTTAGTCCCACATTGGCCGTGGGATGGAAGTTTGTGGTGTATATATAGAGAAAATTGAGAACAAAGGGCGTGCCCTTTGGGTACTTGGAGTTTTCGCGCGCGAAAAGGAGGGAACTATGCACGTACGTGCGCGCACGCGCGCCGCCGCTGGCGGCGGCGGCGGCCGGCCGGCGCCGGCGCCGGAGCCGGAGCCGGGCCGGGCTCGGGTCCGGGTCCGGGCTTGGGCTTGGCTTGGGCTTGGGCTTGGGTTTGGGTTTCCCTACCTGGCCTGATTCTTTTGAATCGGGTCGCAGGTTATGAACCAGTCCAGGCCAGATCCAAACGGTGCGAACCAGACCCGCTCCGCCAACAGTTGCGAACCAGTTGGATTGCCAACGGGTGCGAACCAGTTGGACTGCCAAAGGTTGCGAACCTGTTGGCTAACCAAAGGTTGCAACGGTTGGGTCGAAAGGGTGCAACCTTTCGTTCGGGTTCGAACCTGTTGGGCCCTCCTATTCCGCTATATAAAGGACTCCATGTTCTCAATTGAAAGATGAACAAAATCTGAGACTCTTTCTCTCTTTTGAAAGATCTCTCTCTCTCTCTATAAGTTCAGACTTCGGTTCTGAACTGGGCTCCAGCGAAGTGCGATTCCTCGACTTCCAGAGCAACTTCCAACAGCGAAGTGGGAATCCACGAATTCCAGAGCGACTTCCAACGAAGTGGGAATCCGCGACTTCCAAGTGAAGTGGGAATCCAAAGCGACTTCCTAAAGGAGATTCTGTCAAAATTCTTCAACCTTCCTACGTCCTCAACAGTGGGTGTTCCTCCAAAAGAGTAAGACAAATATTCATTTGAAATTTGTCGTTATACCGCTGTTTTGCTAATCCTGTGTAGGTACTGGTTGACTACGGTTCGACCGTACGGTATTTGGTAGTGCTGTCCAAATACCGTGAAGAAGTGTTGTATCTTGGGAGACCAGCGTCCATTATCCCGTTAGCACCGGTGCGGGGGACGTAATTGTCTTAAGGAGATTCGCTGTAAGCGTACCTCACTTCAATTACTGTATAAGTGGACTAAGTCCTTTATACAGGGGATATACTTTACAGTATATCGAGATTGACTTAGATTCAGTCTAAGTGAAACTGTATAAGTGGATTAAATCCTTTATACAGGGGATATACTTTACAGTATATTGTGACTGACTTGGATTCAGTCTAATTGGTGCTTAAACCAAGGAAGGAAATTGAAAGGTGGTTCTTAAATTAAGGAACGTTCTATTGAACGGAAAACCTCCCACCTGATATTTGCCGACCTGGCCAATTAGATTGTTGATATCTCAGTGATCTTGATAAGTTGTCAGATTGATTCTTGTTAAGCAGAATACCCAACAATCTTAAGACAATTAAGGTTTCTTACTTCTGTTCTGCTTGAACTTACAGAAGATGTCTGAGACTAATCAAGATAGCTCAAGTAAGGCACCAAACATGCTACAAGCATTGATGCCTACTCCACTTCCTAACCCGAAGCCGGAGAAGCCAGGAAAATTTGATGGCACAGAATTCAAGAGGTGGCAACAGAAGATGCTCTTCTACTTGACCACTCTTCATCTGGCCAGATTCCTGGAGGAAAATCCACCAGAGCCTGCAACTGATGCATGGACTCAATGTGACTTCCTTTGTCGAAATTATGTTTTAAATGGACTGGATGACTCTATTTACAATGTCTACAGTCCTATCACAACGGCAAAGAAGTTATGGATCAGTCTTGACAAGAAGTACAAGACTGAGGATGCTGGTACCAAGAAGTTCGTCGTTGGACGATTTCTGGAGTACAAAATGGTGGACAGCAAGACTGTAATCAGTCAGGTGCAAGAGTTCCAACTTATCTTGCATGAGATAGAAGCCGAAGGTATGATCCTACCTGAAAATTTTCAGGTTGCTACTATCGTGGAGAAACTCCCACCTGCGTGGAGAGATTTCAAGAACTACCTTAAGCACAAGCGAAAGGAGTTGAAGTTGGAGGATCTCATTGTGAGGCTTCGTATTGAGGAGGACAACAGAAAGTCCGAGAAAAGGAGCAGTAAGAACTCCTACGAAGCAAAAGCTAATGTGATCGAAGACTCAAAGGGGAAAGCGTCTACTTCCAAAGGCTTAAAGCGGAAGAAGACTTCCCAGGGGTACAAAGGCAAGGTCCAAGAAGGTAAGAACATACGCTTCAAGGGAACTTGCTACATCTGCAACAAAGAGGGGCATAAGGCGAATAATTGTCGCAGCCGTCTCAAACAAAACAAGAATCTTGTTGATTGTCTTTTTAAAGACAATGTTGCAGTGATAGACAAAAAGTCTGTGTATCTGTACCCAAAGCTTATAAATAAAGAAAATTCTTCTGTTTATTTGCTTGAGTCTCCTATTTTGTCGCATGCTAGATTAGGGCATGTAAATTACAAGTCTTTGAAAAACTTGTCTAATCTGGGATATATTCCTAAACTCAACTTGGAAGAAATTCGCAAGTGTGAGGTTTGTGTTGAGGCCAAGTTGGCTAAAAATTCATTTCACTCAATAGATCGAAATACAGAACCTTTAGGGTTAATTCATAGCGATCTATGTGACTTGAAGTTTATGCCAACTAGAGGCGGTAAAAAGTATTTCATTACTTTTATCGATGACTGTACAAGATACTGTTATGTGTATCTTTTGAACAGTAAGGATGAGGCAATAAATATGTTTACAACATATAAAGCCGAAGTTGAGAATCAACTCAACAAGAAAATCAAGATTCTAAAATCCGATAGAGGCGGAGAATATGAATCAAATGATTTTAGTGAGTTATGTGCTAGTTTTGGTATAATACATCAAACTACAGCACCATACACTCCTCAGCAGAATGGAATTGCTGAACGGAAGAACAGAACTTTGAAGGAGATGGTTAACTCCATGCTCGTAAGTTCTGGAGCTCCGCAGAACTTGTGGGGGGAAGCTCTATTAACTGCAAATCATATTCTAAATAGAGTACCCCACAAGAAACTTGGTCTTATACCATTCGAGTTATGGCATGGAAGGACACCTTCCTACCATTACCTCAAAATGTGGGGGTGCCTTGCAAAGGTGCTGGCACCATTACCCAAAAAGACTAAGTTGGGAGCAAAAACTATAGACTGCATATTCATAGGCTATGCCTTGAATAGTAGTGCCTATAGGTTTCTGGTTCATAAATCAGAAATACCAGATATTCATGTAAACATGATTATCGAATCTCGAGATGCTGTGTTCTTTGAAGATATCTTTCCGTACAAACGGGAAGCAGATAAGACTTCTGGGAAAAGAACACACGAGATGGCGTTCAGGGACGAAAGCCCCGAGGAACCAATTGTTAATGCGGAAATTGAACCAAGAAGAAGTCAGAGATCTAGAATCTCAAAATCTTTTGGTCCAGATTTCATAGCATACGCTATTGAGAGCGAGCCTCAAACATTTAAAGAGGCTATGTCAAACCCAGAAGCACAAATGTGGAAAGAAGCTATAAATAGTGAAATAGAATCCATACTAAGTAATCATACTTGGGAATTGGTAAACTTGCCTCCTGGAAGTAAACCAATTGGGTGTAAGTGGATTTTCAAACGAAAATTAAAACCCGATGGATCTATCGATAAATACAAGGCTAGATTAGTAGCCAAGGGTTATCGGCAAAAAGAAGGACTTGACTACTTCGATACTTATTCACCAGTAACAAGAATAACGTCCATACGGATGTTGATTGCGATTGCAGTATTGCACAACTTAGATATCCATCAAATGGATGTCAAGACTGCATTCTTAAATGGTGAATTAAGTGAAGAGATATATATGGAGCAACCTGAAGGATTTAAAGTCAAGGGCCAAGAACACAAGGTGTGTAAATTGGTAAAATCCTTATACGGTTTAAAGCAGGCTCCAAAACAATGGCATGAGAAATTTGATAGTGTCATGATCAAAAATGGATTCACTATCAATGAATGCGATAAGTGTGTTTACACGAAAACAGTTGGAGATGCATGTATCATTGTCTGTCTTTATGTAGACGACATGTTGATACTTGGGACTAATATTGAGATTATTAAGTCCACTAAACGAATGTTATCCAACAGTTTTGATATGAAGGATCTGGGGGTTGCTGATGTAATTTTAGGAATTAAAATTACTAGAACACCAGATGGAATCAGTTTATCTCAATCTCACTACGTGGATAAGATGATAGAAAGATTCAAGGATCATGGGATAAAAGAGAATACAAATCCTTTTCTCCCACACATCCACCTTCATAAGAATACAGGAACTGGAATACGCCAGTTGGAGTATTCTCAGATTATCGGAAGTCTAATGTATTTAATGAATTGTACTAGACCCGATATTGCTTACGCTGTAAGCAAGTTGAGTAGATATACTAGTAATCCTAGTGATCTACACTGGACCGCTCTACTACGAGTATTAGGTTACGTATCACATACCAAGGAATATGCCTTGAGATATGGAAAGTATCCTCCTGTACTGGAAGGATACAGTGATGCTAATTGGATTGCAGATTCTGAGGAATCAAAATCAACTAGCGGATACGTATTTACTCTAGCAGGAGCAGCGGTATCTTGGAAATCTTCTAAGCAAACATGTATTGCTCGTTCCACTATGGAATCGGAATTCATAGCCTTAGATAAGGCTGGAGAAGAAGCAGAATGGCTTCGACAATTCTTAGAAGATATACCGTTATGGCAAAAGCCAGTGCCCGCTATATGTATACACTGCGACAATCAAGCAGCTATATCTAGGGCACAAAATGTGATATACAACGGTAAGTCTAGACATATTCGTCGTAGACATAATACCGTGAAGCAGTTGCTCTCAAATGGAATTATCTCTATTGACTTTGTATCGTCAAAGGATAATTTAGCGGATCCGCTTACTAAAGGTTTAAGTGGAGAGCGTATAAACTGCGCATCGAGGGGAATGGGTCTAAAAGCCTAACCTTACCGAGTCAGCTTAATGGAAACCTCACTTAGCGACTGGAGATCCCACGGACTAAGTTCAAGAGGAAAAACTAGTTATGATTGACTCAGCAAGTAAGCACTTGGGAGCTTGACTCCAATCCATTCCTAAGGTGCACATAAGTGCTTTTCTACAAGTGGATTAAGGATAAGCTTAACGCTTTTAATGATGCCTATATCTTGTTACTATACAAGTGGAGTAGAGTAGACTACTCTTCATAGGTCCATCACCTATGTGAGTATAGAGTTGGGTCGGCTCTTTGGGAATCTCTATGGAGGCTGTTATTCCCTAAAGATACTCTCTGAAACCAAGAATGTCCAGGGCCAAAACGGACACAACAGAGAACCAAAGTTGATTTGGAAAGTCACTGTGTGAAGCTTGTTGACTTGGCTTACACCAACGGCTAACAGTTCAAGACCTAGTTCACTGATTAGCCAGTAAGTCCGATAAAGCTTTCGCTATGGAAGGTTCAAGACCTAGTTCACCTATCCTTATGCAGTGTCTTTTCTCAAGTACCTTACACAATAGAGTCAGTCTCTTTGTGTGTCATTCCTTGAATCTCTCATTCATTGTGGGGGATTGTTGGAATTGAAGAATATAAATGAGAATCTTCGAGTTGAATTATGGCGAGATCCGTTGATCGTATCAACCGGATGATGGTTGGAGTGTGTTCTCCTTCCATTTGTGATGAACGTGGTATATTCACATGTTCAATTCCGACTTCGAATGAATGAGATATTCAAGTCCAAAGTTTGCCTAATTCAAAGCCAAAACGGGACTAAAGGTGGCTTAAAGCATTTAGTCCCACATTGGCCGTGGGATGGAAGTTTGTGGTGTATATATAGAGAAAATTGAGAACAAAGGGCGTGCCTTTGGGTACTTGGAGTTTTCGCGCGCGAAAAGGAGGGAACTATGCACGTACGTACGTACGTGCGCGCACGCGCGCCGCCGCTGGCGGCGGCGGCGGCCGGCCGGCGCCGGCGCCGGAGCCGGAGCCGGGCCGGGCTCGGGCTCGGGCTCGGGTCCGGGTCCGGGTCCGGGCTTGGGCTTGGGCTTGGGCTTGGGTTTCCCTACCTGGCCTGATTCTTTTTGAATCGGGTCGCAGGTTATGAACCAGTCCAGGCCAGATCCAAACGGTGCGAACCAGACCCGCTCCGCCAACAGTTGCGAACCAGTTGGATTGCCAACGGGTGCGAACCAATTAGACAGCCAACGGGTGCGAACCAGTTGGACTGCCAAAGGTTGCGAACCTGTTGGCTAACCAAAGGTTGCAACGGTTGGGTCGAAAGGGTGCAACCTTTCGTTCGGGTTCGAACCTGTTGGGCCCTCCTATTCCGCTATATAAAGGACTCCATGTTCTCAATTGAAAGATGAACAAAATCTGAGACTCTTTCTCTCTTTTGAAAGATCTCTCTCTCTCTCTATAAGTTCAGACTTCGGTTCTGAACTGGGCTCCAGCGAAGTGCGATTCCTCGACTTCCAGAGCAACTTCCAACAGCGAAGTGGGAATCCACGAATTCCAGAGCGACTTCCAACGAAGTGGGAATCCGCGACTTCCAAGTGAAGTGGGAATCCAAAGCGACTTCCTAAAGGAGATTCTGTCAAAATTCTTCAACCTTCCTACGTCCTCAACAGTGGGTGTTCCTCCAAAAGAGTAAGACAAATATTCATTTGAAATTTGTCGTTATACCGCTGTTTTGCTAATCCTGTGTAGGTACTGGTTGACTACGGTTCGACCGTACGGTATTTGGTAGTGCTGTCCAAATACCGTGAAGAAGTGTTGTATCTTGGGAGACCAGCGTCCATTATCCCGTTAGCACCGGTGCGGGGGACGTAATTGTCTTAAGGAGATTCGCTGTAAGCGTACCTCACTTCAATTACTGTATAAGTGGACTAAGTCCTTTATACAGGGGATATACTTTACAGTATATCGAGATTGACTTAGATTCAGTCTAAGTGAAACTGTATAAGTGGATTAAATCCTTTATACAGGGGATATACTTTACAGTATATTGTGACTGACTTGGATTCAGTCTAATTGGTGCTTAAACCAAGGAAGGAAATTGAAAGGTGGTTCTTAAATTAAGGAACGTTCTATTGAACGGAAAACCTCCCACCTGATATTTGCCGACCTGGCCAATTAGATTGTTGATATCTCAGTGATCTTGATAAGTTGTCAGATTGATTCTTGTTAAGCAGAATACCCAACAGGCATAACAGGTCATGATCTCCCAATCGTTATTTTCCTTGATAATTTGATATTGTTTATGCTCATCTTGTGGTTTCACTTATCAGGCTACTGATAACCTCTACCGTATTTTAGAATTCAAAAGTCGTAAATACCGTTTTCATGATTTGTCTAGACTATTTTGCGTGATTTAAATCTATCTCATCTGTTTTGTGATTGACCCGCGGTACCAACCATCTCATTTGTTGCATTGCAATCTGCATCTCGTTTTGAGGTTCAGTGGAGCTTATAGGTGAAGGGCTGAATATTCTTGTGCTAGTTTTCATCTCTCTTTCTACCTAGGTTATACATTGTTTGATATATTTCTGATTCTGTTTCAATTCCCTGTTATTTTCTTTTCCTTTCCTTTTTATTCTCCTTCTCATTGGCTAGAGACATTTCTTTGAACCATATGGTTATGTGATGGTAACAATTACATTAGTCTTATCACAGCCTTATCAGCATGTGCATATTTTGATTGGATATCCTTGATGATGCCTTCTCATAATTAATTTGGCGTGGTCCTCTTTCTTTGAAACACACACCTTTCTTCGCCCTGATCTGGCTGAATAGACTGTGTCGTCTCATTATTCCAACTTTTCTCTCGTTGCCTTCTCATGTTTCAGAATCTTGATGATTGTGCATCAACTTGTCGTTGAAGTGCCTATAATATTTTGCTAGCTATCCGAAGCTTTCTCTTTTTCATACTTTGTGCAGATTTTGCCATAGTTTTATCCATTTAGCTGCTGGAAACTCAGGGGTCGTAAGATATTGGTGTTGTTGGGTGTCGTGGATCATTGCTGAATGTTGAAGGATTTGGTTTTGTTTGATATCATTGTTGTTGCAGAAACATTCCTGCTGATTTCATGCAATAAGCTGTTATTGTGGTGAGAGTTGCTCGTGCTCTGGTCGACACCGATTGATAGCTTAACCTCTCTGCCTCTTTCTTCCTCACTCTACTCTATTGAGTGATTGCGGCCTGCAGAAAGATTCGTCTCAGATATTAGCATTGTTCGTGGTCGATGATGAATTCTTCGGCAACCTTGGGCTATTGTTTGTATCTGTTTGCTGCGATACTGAGTTGTGGATGAAACTTTGTGTTCATTCATCAGTTGGGTTCATGGATTTGGTGTTGGTCCTGCATTGTGTGTGTGTGGTTTCTCTTGGGTTCATGGATTTGGTGTTGGTCCTGCATTGTGTGTGTGGTTTCTCTTCTTGCGTGCTCTTATTTGTGCATTTCATTTCTTGCTGTCATATCTCTGTTTCACATGCAAGTCTTTATCTGTAATATTATCATCTGATTATACAAGCTGGAGCAGGACCACCAGGGAACTACACTTGTTAGTTTGATTGAACATTCCCACCAATTTTCTCAAAGACTTTGTGTTATTGCCACAAAATTCGCACTATTTGGACCTTAATAAAAACACCATGTGGAGTATTAGGTTAGTTTGAATTTTTGAGGCTAAAACCGAGAGTCCAGAATAAATCAATTTTGGGCGGTGGCGGTGACCAAAATGTTTCCGATGTGGGACAAAACGTGGTACCTCAGTCAAGCCCCACACACTGGTTATTTATTTTATTATAATTAAGCAAGTAAAATAATTGAAATTCTACACAGGTGTCCTTGCTGTTGTGAGCTGTTTGACAAGTGAACTGGTCCGAAATTGCATTGAATTAAATTAATTTATAGCCTGATTGAGATTAATATTTTTGATTAAAGATTATAGTTGGTGAGGATTATTAGCTCATATGAGTCATGACAGTGATTGTGATCATCATTGGTCGGTGGTTGATTGTCGGTTTGCTCTTTCATGCATCAGCCTCAACCTCTCTCTTCATTGGTGTGTTCTCGTCAAATTTTGATTTGATTTGTTTTTTTTTTTTTTTTTGGCCATTTTCAAGAAGAAAAAGTTTATATACTGAGATAAAATAGAATAATCATTTACTAACTCAAAGTAAATTGTAAATTAGTGATGCGCAGATAGAACCGTTTATTTTAAAAAAAAATATCTATGAAACAAAGCATTGAATAATTCCTTTTCAAGTAACTTGTAATATCTTCTAGAAGAACTTACTTTTATATGACTTGAATTTCTGAGACCAGCTTAGTGCATTCAACTTAGGATGGCATCTTAAGTTTTCCTCGAGATCTTTGCAAGTTTAATGGGTGAGCTTCTCCTAATTGAGCTGCGAAGTTTTCTTTACTCTTCAAAACGTTGTCTTGTGTGACTAAGGGCGTGTTTGTTTCGCCGCAAAACGTCGCAAAACCCAAGTCGTAAAATTTTTTCCATTTTCCGTTGTTTGTTTCGCTGAAAAACAAGTTGCAAAATGCAACTCTTCTTTTCCCACTTGCAGTTGCTACAGTTAAATTTGTGGTCATGTAAATCTCACTTTTACACTCATATTTTCCCACTTGCAGTTGCTACAGTTAATTTTGTGGTCATGTAACTCTCACTTGTAGTTCACTTACACTTCAAAACAGTTACTTGATAATCAATATATAATTTAATATTTTTAAATATTTAATATTTAAATAGTGTTCAATTTCTTATTTAATTATTTATATTTTTAATCTTTAAATTTTTTATTGTTTTAATATTATTTTAATATTTAATATTTTACTATTTTCATTTAATATTTTATATAATACTTTATCATTTTATTAATACTTATTCTATTTTTTATTATTTTATTTAGAGTTAATATTTTTATTAATATACAATATTATACTTTAATATAAAATTACTATATATTTAATTATTTATTTTTTAATATAAAAAATTACTTATTAATATCATAATATATTTTATTATTATATTAATATTTTATTATGTTAATATTGTAATAATAATTCAGTATAATAATACTATAATGATAATTTATTATTAAATTATAATTATATTTTACTTTGTTAATTTTATATTTCTATAATATTACAATAATTGTAAGTTCACCTAGAGGGGGGGGGGGTGAATAGGTGATGGCTAATCTAATGGTCACTTAATGCCAAATAATGCGGAATTAAAACTAAGATGACCAAATAAATAACTTTTACCCTAAACACTATGTATAACACAAGAGTGTAGCCGAATTCCCTTTGCAGGGCTCTGGACTAAACCCCTCTTGATTCCCCTTGAATGGGTTGAGGTGCCGCGTTGGCTCTCTTGGTTGAATACAAGTGTTAGTCACAATCCCAAGCAATATATCAAAATGAGCACAAGGAATATATCATGCATATAAGATGAACACAATAAATAACATGCAAGATATAACAAGAGACAAAGAGAGAGAGAGAGAGAATAGCAATCGCAAACACAAGGGTATGTTTCGAGGTTCGAGCACACTTGCTCTACATCCCCGCCTTCGACACACGAAGGATTTTCACTATGCACGATCCCAACGGATCTCTCCTTGGTGCCGCAACACCTACAAGCCCTCGGACTCCCAAGTCCCTTACACACCACAAGCCCACCGGCTCGTCGAGGCCGCACATCGTACAACAAGTCCGCACTCGAACTCAAAACACCACGAGCACACTAGCCCGCTTCCTCAAATACAAAGAAAGATCTTGGTGATCTAAACACTTGATCACCTAACAAAACTCTCACTACAACACTCCTATAGGATATATATAACTATGGATGCTCAAGTGTAGTGTGAGAAATCAAGGAAGGAACTTTGGTGAAAAACTCAAAGAATCACTTAAACAATCTCTTGATAAAATCCCTTTTGATAGAAAATATTGGCACTATATTTGTGGAGAAAACTCTGCTAAAAGAATGGAAATAACTGAACAAAAGCTCTCCTAAAATCTTGGCTTCAAACAATGACAAAAACCCCAATTTATAGGCTGCCAGAAAACTAGCCGTTGGAATCTGTCAGTACTGCCGGTCGACCGGTCCGGTCGACCGCCAACGGTCAAGAATCCGACCGTTGGAGCCTCCGGTCGACCGGCCGGGTCGACCGAGCACCTGGAGCAGAGAATTACTTCTCTGTCGGTCGACCGGTGCGGTCGACCGGGATTTCCAGAGAGCAGACTCTCTGAAGCGGTCGACCGGCACGGTCGACCGTTCTCCAGTGCACACAGGCGTGCACGTCTGTGCACGTCCGGTCGACCGTGGGTCGACGGCCCTTGGTGCGGTCGACCGCCCGGTCGACTGGACCAGCCTGTCAGGCCAGTTCTGGTCTGAAAAACTGGTATAAAAATCTTTTTATAAAATCCCCAAAAATACATATAAATTCTACAAAAAATAGTTTTATGATATAGAAACATGCTTGCACAAAATCAAGGCATGTTATAAAGATTTGACTATTTTTGTAACTTGGAAATATTGGCTCATAATAAAAACTGTTTTTCTAAAACAACATGTTTTTCATCAAATACAAAAACAAGATATACTTTAAAGCATAGTGTGTATGGATATGATCCACTACACGATTAAGATGTAATATCTAGTTTTTGACAATAGGCTCTAAGCATGGTTTTGGATATAAGATATGTAAACTTGAAATACCAAGAACCAAATAGAATTTTGTCACAATGAAAATCTTTTCTTAACAAGAAAATCTTTTATGAAATGAAATTTTTATCATGAAAACAATTCTATCAAGAGTGTGTGTGTGATATGACTTGAGCAATCCACCAACTATTCTATCCTTTACATTTTAACTAAAACAAAAACAAAATCTTATACCTAGACACAAGTCTTCATCTTCTTGAAGTCTTCCCTTGAAGTCTTCTCATCTTCTTGACTTGGTCCACATGCAATCCACCGAGCTCATCTCTAGATGTGGTCCTGATGCATAGGCTCGTGAATCGACCGGTGCTAGCTTCCAACTTGACATTTTATCCTTTGTTGAAGCTCCACACCTACTAAGATCTTGATAAGGAATCTGTCACTAATTAAACACAAGATCATTAGTAAACATAACTTCATGAGTTGATCATCATCAAAACTAGGGTGATAGGCCTTTGGGCCAACAATCTCCCCCTTTTTGATGATGACAAAACTCATGAAGTTATATATGCATGGATTAAAGTAAAGCTTCAAAGAAGCTCCCCCTTAACTCATGCATATCAAATAAATGATAAAGATATGACAATGAAGCACATGACATGTATGCAAATGAATGGAGATAACACAAAAACAAATCTTTTTCTCCTATTATTTGCAAACCAAAATATATATGCATAAATACAAATCTTATACAACCTTAAGTAAGGAAGACAAATACTTCTCCTCCTTAAGTAAGGAAATCATGCATATATCACAAATACTTCTCCCCCTTTTTGTCAATCATCAACAAAGGGTTCAAAGTAAAAGCAAATCAAGAACAAATTTTTCTCCCCCTTTTTGTTAAAAACAAAAAGATCAAGAAGGGGTAATACAAAGTAATCGATAAAGATTTATATGCTATATAAATTCATAAAGAGGAAGACGTTAAGTTAGCTTCCCTACAATGTGTATTGCATGAAAGAGGGATGTGAAGCCCTAATTCACACAACACAACTATGTAATGCATAGAAGGAGATGTGAAGCTCCCCCTACACACGTATATCATATAAAGAAGAGATGTCAAGCTCCTCAATTTATAATATACTCAACATGAATCTATATATAAGAGAGATGTTAAGCTCTCCTTGCATATAGGAAATACAAAACAAAACATTTTTAATTTTTTTTTTTTTATCAAAACAAAATTTTGAACTTTTCTCAATAAAACAAATTTTGAACCAATCATAATTTGTAATTTTGATACCAATAGAAAATAGCACTTGAAGATGTGTGATATCAAGTTATCATTGCAAAATCTTTTATTGTTTCAAACATATTGATATCAATTGTAATTATATAGCAAATTTGAAGTTGAAGCATATAGATACCAAATGAAAAATCTAAAATAAAATCTTTTTATTTTCCATAAGCTTATGCATAGTTAATATAAGGTGTTAACTTAACTTCGCATAAACTTTTGTGCTTTAAGAATGTAAATCAATTGTAAAGTAAGTACATGGAAATCATATATATGTATGTGAATAGATAAGACCAATTTGAAAATTAGGGCATACATATATAGGAACCAAAATGTGAGTAATATACCAATTGTAAAATTAACACTGTAAATCATGTATATACTCATAACCAAAAATTGGTGGGTTTAAAAGATAGTTATGTCTAAGCACTACCAAATTTGAAGAATAAATAACTAGTTATAAATAATTTTTGAAAAACTAGTTAAAGATCCTTCAAAAAACATGAAATCATATGTTATTCATGAATTATACTAAATACATACAAGTTTAAGCACTCATAGTCCATAAAGCTCAAAAATTATCTTTTATCATAAAAGATGAGTGTTCAAAGGTTATGTAAATGGTATTTTCATGAAAATAGAAAGTGAAGCATGAATCTCATGAAAATCTTATTTTTCATCTTAAAACAAATCATATATTTTCATAAAGCATTGTTAAATACATAAAGATTTAATCACTCATGGTCTATAAATCTCAAAATATTTTGTATCATAAAGATGAGTGTTCAAAAGATCATGTAAATAGCATTCTTATGAAAATAGTCATTCAAGCTCAAAAAGATCATAAATCACATTTTGTTTTACACATGTTTTAATCTTTAATACAAATCAAAAACATGAAAAATCATTTTTTTTATTATTTATTTAAAATACTAATCTTCATGGTATATGTATGATTTATCCAATTCTAACAATATGCATACATATCCCAAATATGAAAAGAGTCCAATATATATTGCATGAAGGCAAATGACTCAAGGGTATACATGTATATTTATTAGATTTGAATTAAACACACATATATATGAAGTAAGATCAAAGATAGGCATAACAAGTATAAATGACCGAATCATCAAAACTAGCCTATACACATGCATATAGTGGATACAAATGAGCATGAAGTTCAAATATGTATGAGTCAATTGTAGTTCACTATTCATATATGTATAAATGCAAGTTTTGACACATTCTACATTTAAGCATGTAAATGCCACATGAAGCACCAAAAAAAAATATGAACATGCTACATGAAATTAAAAGCATGTGCATAAATGAAATAGGAGTTTAGAAATCGTTACCAACTCCAAAGCTCCTAGCATGGTGGTTGACCCACCAAAATTCCTTGATAGCGGTGCTCTAAGTATGTGTCATTTTAGTTCAAATGCACCCACCATCAAGGCACCAAATCTCTCACGTTTGAGAGATTCCTCACCTACATCAAATACACAAGGTGGGGATTTTGGTACCCATATTTTCTTGGGTCCTATGGGGTTAGTCTTGTAAGGAACCCAAACATTTTATTTTTATCAAAAATAAGAACATTTAACCTTTCATAACAAAATTTTGCTAAATGGCCTTTGCGGCCACAATGTGTACATGTGTACACCTTAGCATACTTATGAGTGGGAGTGTGAGCATGATGTGCATCATAAGCATATGCATGATGTGAATGTGCATGAGTATGAGGAACTTGTTTCTTTTGAAACAAGGATTCCAATCTAGTATGATTGAATGCACATGAGCTCAAATTAGAGCTCAAATTATCAATTTTATTTTTCAAATTTTTAATCTCATTTTAATCAATGTGTGCATGAGAAGCATGATGAGATATATGAACAATTTTCTTTTTCTTTTTACAAACATTTTCCTTTTCTTTTTCACAAATTTCTTTTTAAAGATTTATTTTCTTGAAAAACAACTTCTTTTTGTTTTTTCACCAAATCAATCTTATTTTTCAAAATAGTGTTCCCTTCACATAAATCATTCAATTTTGTAAGCAAGGAAACATTCTCATTTTTTAAATCTTTGTTTTCTTTTTCTAAGCATGCCACTAATGAATCTTTTTCATTAATCATGGCATCAAAATTCTTTTTCAAATTGTTGTTGTCCTTTTCTAAACATGCAATGTTAGATTTAAAAGAATCTTGTTCTATATGCATGCAAGCAATTTTCTTTTTCAAATTTTATTATCCTTTTTAATCATGTCATATTTCTCAAGAATTGTTTGGCAAAATGAAGTGAGCTCATCATATGACATGTCCTCATCATCGGATTCGGAGTTTACCTCAAGGGGGTTATCCCCTTGGACCATATAGCATACGTTGGAGATGTCTCTTCTAACGTCCGAATCGCTCCCCGCATAGTATAGGTCCTTTTCGCCAAGGGAGGTGATGATGTTCCAAGCTACAAAAGCCGATTCAACATTAGAAACCCTAGATAAATAATCATCATTTAGGGTTGACTTAATAGCATGAAGGGCTTTTGCATTAGCCTCAATGTTCTTACCATTTAAGCAATATTCTTTATTAGTTGTGGCAAGATATACACTAAGGCCAAGTCCTTTGAGGAACAAAAACATCTTAACCTTCCAAATTTGGATGTTAAGATTGTCAAAGGTGGGTGGTGACATGAAGTCCATTGTGTGTGTATAAATCTTGTGATTAGCCTAAAAGAGGATCTTTAACTCTTAGGTTGTTAGACCCAATATCAAGAGCACTAGCTCTGATACCAATTGTAAGTTCACCTAGAGGGGGGGTGAATAGGTGATGGCTAATCTAATGGTCACTTAATGCCAAATAATGCGAAATTAAAACTAAGATGACCAAATAAATAACTTTTACCCTAAACACTATGTATAACACAAGAGTGTAGCCGAATTCCCTTTGCAGGGCTCTGGACTAAACCCCTCTTGATTCCCTTGAATGGGTTGAGGTGCCGCGTTGGCTCTCTTGGTTGAATACAAGTGTTAGTCACAATCCCAAGCAATATATCAAAATGAGCACAAGGAATATATCATGCATATAAGATGAACACAATAAATAACATGCAAGATATAACAAGAGACAAGAGAGAGAGAGAGAGAGAGAGAGAGAGAGAGAGAGAATAGCAATCGCAAACACAAGGGTATGTTTCGAGGTTCGAGCACACTTGCTCTACATCCCGCCTTCGACACACGAAGGATTTCCACTATGCACGATCCCAACGGATCTCTCCTTGGTGCCGCAACACCTACAAGCCCTCGGACTCCCAAGTCCCTTACACACCACAAGCCTACCGGCTCGTCGAGGCCGCACCTCGTACAACAAGTCCGCACCCGAACTCAAAACACCGCGAGCACACTAGCCCGCTTCCTCAAATACAAAGAAAGATCTTGGTGATCTAAACACTTGATCACCTAACAAAACTCTCACTACAACACTCCTATAGGATAGATATAACTATGGATGCTCAAGTGTAGTGTGAGAAATCAAGGAAGGAACTTTGGTGAAAAACTCAAAGAATCACTTAAACAATCTCTTGATAAAATCCCTTTTGATAGAAAATATTGGCACTATATTTGTGGAGAAAACTCTGCTAAAAGAATGGAAATAACTGGACAAAAGCTCTCCTTAAATCTAGGCTTCAAACAATGACAAAAACCCCAATTTATAGGCTGCCAGAAAACTAGCCGTTGGAATCTGTCAGTACTGCCGGTCGACCGGTCCGGTCGACCGCCAACGGTCAAGAATCCGACCGTTGGAGCCTCCGGTCGACCGGCCGGGTCGACTGAGCACCTGGAGCAGAGAATTACTTCTCTGTCGGTCGACCGGTGCGGTCGACCGGGATTTCCAGAGAGCAGACTCTCTGAAGCGGTCGACCGGCACGGTCGACCGTTCTCCAGTGCACACAGGCGTGCACGTCTGTGCACGTCCGGTCGACCGTGGGTCGACCGGCCCTTGGTGCGGTCGACCGTCCGGTCGACCGGACCAGCCTGTCAGGCCAGTTCTGATCTGAAAAACTGGTATAAAAATCTTTTTATAAAATCCCCAAAAATACATATAAATTCTACAAAAAATAGTTTTATGATATAGAAACATGCTTGCACAAAATCAAGGCATGTTATTAAAGATTTGACTATTTTTGTAACTTGGAAATATTGGCTCATAATAAAAACTGTTTTTCTAAAACAACATGTTTTTCATCAAATACAAAAACAAGATATACTTTAAAGCATAGTGTGTATGGAGATGATCCACTACACGATTAAGATGTAATATCTAGTTTTTGACAATAGGCTCTAAGCATGATTTTGGATATAAGATATGTAAACTTGAAATACCAAGAACCAAATAGAATTTTGTCACAATGAAAATCTTTTCTTAACAAGAAAATCTTTTATGAAATGAAATTTTTATCATGAAAACAATTCTATCAAGAGTGTGTGTGTGATATGACTTAAACAATCCACCAACTATTCTATCCTTTACATTTTAACTAAAACAAAAACAAAATCTTATACCTAGACACAAGTCTTCATCTTCTTGAAGTCTTCCCTTGAAGTCTTCTCATCTTCTTAACTTGATCCACATGCAATCCACCGAGCTCATCTCTAGATGTGGTCCTGATGCATAGGCTCGTGAATCGACCGGTGCTAGCTTCCAACTTGACATTTTATCCTTTGTTGAAGCTCCACACCTACTAAGATCTTGATAAGGAATCTGTCACTAATTAAACACAAGATCATTAGTAAACATAACTTCATGAGTTGATCATCATCAAAACTAGGGTGATAGGCCTTTGGGCCAACAATAATATTATAATAAATTTATATTATAATAATTTCAAGTATTTTAATATTATAATATTAAAACTATATTTTTTATTTTTGTAAGATTTTTTAATATTTATATTTTATTTGTATTCTTAAAATTTTATTAATGTTCTTTAGATTTTCTTAAAATTTTATATTATTTATTTAGTTAATATTTTAGTAATATTTTACTATTTATACTAATATTTTATTAATATTATCGTTATAAATAAAATATTAAGATTATTAATTTTTATCTCAAATTTATTAATACAATTTAATTTGCAATAGTAGATTTAATTTAATAGTATTTATAATATTTAAATCACTGCTACAGTTAATTTTGTGGTCAACTTTTTCACTTACACTTTTACATTACCAACCAAACACCGTAAAACACAATATACTTTACCATTTACACTTTCACTTTATCAACTAAACACCGTAAAACACAATATACTTTTCTATTTACACTTCACTTTATCAATCAAACACCGTAAAACACAATATATTTTCTCTGCTACAGTCACTTTTTCCATTCTCATTTTACGACTTACGACTTGCGACGTTTTGCAACGAAACAAACATGCCCTAAAAGTAGTATAATCATCACAATATGGCCAAAAAAAAGAGCTTTTTATTATTATTATTTATTTTTTTTGGTGTGTGTGTGGGTGCATCGACAAGTTGTTTTGTCCCTTGTCAATTTGATTGTTGGACGATGTACTAAGAGATCTATGTAGCGTGTTGTTATCTTTTTTCTTGCCTGTGTAGATATACTTGTATCATTCTGAAAGGATTCGAGGCTGCATTTTTACCACTCAAATACAACCTTATGACATCTAAGTGTAAGAGCTACTATGTTAAAATTGATCTATATTATTTTAAGTAATTAAAATAAAAAATCATTTATTTTGAATACTTTTTGTTTATTCATCAAGTAGACGTAAAATGGACAGCGAAAAATATTATATTGTTATACATACAAATTCTTGATCCGACCATTTCGTCATGATCTAAACACTTAAAAACCCTCATACACTATTTTTTATTAGATTTCAAATATTCTACACCGTTAAACTAACCAAATCACTATTTTGGCCGTCCATCTTGCACCTACTTGATGATGGGCAAAAATATATTCAAAATACATAATTTTTTTTTTTAGTTACTTGAAATAATGTAGATCTCAACTGACTGGATCTTACACTTAGATGTTGTAGGGTTGTATGTGACTGGAAAGGATTCGGCCTCGAATCCTTCCGAAATGACACAAGCCCACCCCACCCCCCCTGTCTCTATATTTTGTGTGTGTGGGTGGGGTGAGGGGGGTTGGGGGGGGGGGGGGGGGGGGAGGAGGTGGGTTGTTATTTGGAAGGAATCTTATCTCTTTCAACATGGAGAGAAGAATGGAGCTAATTATTTAGAAGGAATCTTATCTCTCTCTCAGTATGGAATATTTGGGGAGTTGTGGGCCAAGATTTGGGTCAGGATGGCCATGTTCATGTTTGTGGTGGCAAAATGTTTGGTGCAATAAGAGAATTAGGAGGACTGTACTCTGAAAGAAGTGTGCTTAGCTTAATTAACAATATTGAGGTGTCACATTTGAGCCAATATTGTTTCATTAACTAGTTTTGGTGATAATAATTATTGAATTGAGAGCATGGGAGATGTACTTGAGTTTGAAAATCTTAGCTTTAGATGTTTGTAGCAAGTTTGGTTTTGTTGTGTTGTTAATTTCAAGTACCAATTAGATCTCTTTTATGTTAACTTTATGGCCGTTTTGGGGGGTGGGGTTGGTTACTAGATTAGAGGAATTTTGAAAAAGAGTAGAACTAATCAATGGTTTTTTTGATAATTGCTTAACTCTTTGTGTATAAATTAATTGTTGGTTATTGTGCAAATAAACTCCACTTCTTTAGATTTTTTTATAATTTTTAGAGAACTTAGAATGGAATATGGAGTTATCACTAACTCCACCCATGAGGGCCTAACCCCTCTGCTCAAAACCATTGAAGTGCTTGATTAAGTTTGAATCTTAACCTAGCTGTTTGTAGCAAGTGTGCTTTGTTGTGTTCTTAATCAATTAATTCATGTTCTAAGGGATTTCGTTCATGCTACTCTATGTATTTGTAAAGAAGATAATATAAGAAACTATCGTGAATTTTTTTTAGAATTTTACAAGAAACTACCATAAACTTTTTAAATTACAACTTGTTACGATGAATTTCTCAAGAAACTAACATCCCTAGGTCAGTTTTTTTAACCAGGATGGTGCGTGTGACCATTTATGGGATTTTAATGCCCAAAATACTCTCGCCTCCTACCTCCGAATTCTCATCTTTTTGAAAAATTAAATCAAACACAAACTCGTAATTCATTTCAACTGCTTTTGAACCAACGCGTGGTAGTGAGAGGGTTCTTTCTTCACCCCCTCTTCTCCTCTTCCTCTCTCTTTGATTTTTACAGGAATTAATTTTATTTTTTTCTTTGTTTTCTGAATTTAGGTTTAAATCAAGCCCAAACTTATCTAATCCGAACGAAATCAATCATCTCAACAACAATAGAATCAAACTTTATTTATGCTCTTCGCAATGAGTCACAACAAGAGGGATTTCTTCCCCCCCCCCCGAAAGAAACTTTCTGGTATATTTTTTCAGTTTTTTTCAAGTTTTTTGAAAAGTTCATGACAACAAATTGTAGTTTAGCAAGTCTATGATATTTTCTCGTAAAGTTTTGAAAGTTTATAATGATTTCTTCTAATCTTACCTTCTAAAAATTATCCTATGCATGTTTGTAATAATAAATCAGTTAACAAATAGTGAAAACTATATTTTGTATTTTTTTTCAATTTTGTTTTCAAGAGTAATATCAACATTATTTTCAGCTATAGCTGACGCACAATTGTTTGTTAAACTAATCTTGTCCAGTGATTTCAGTCATATATAGAAAGTACCACCATGGTCAACAAGTTGGCCCTCTCGTAACACCGGTCTCTTTAAGTGGGAGGTCTCAAGTTCAATACTCACAGTTATTGAATGAGAGATTTTAACATAAATAATTGTTAGTGATGGGTGTGTGTACAGACATACCTAATTTTTTTAATATTTTCACGTGATTTATTTATATTATAAACACACCAGTCTGGCTTTTTATATTTTAATTTAATACAACAGATGCAGATTTTTCTATGTTATATTGTTGCAATGCATGTTGTAAAACACAAAGAAGGCCTAATTCTACAATCATTTGGAGCTGAATTTTGTATTTATGCAATATCATTGTGTTATATTTCACAGTTGTAATCTACAACTAATAAGATGTTATATCAACCAATTAAAAATGTTGTTAAAAACATGACAGTAAATCAAATATTTGCAAAATATTGATATTGATTAAGCACATAAACTAATTAGGGTTCGCGAGGAAAGAAAAGTTTAAAATTTGTTGATATTTGATTCCATGTATAATTTTTAAGGGAGAGTGATTCTCCTGTTTGTTGCATGAAACAGATGCTACACTCACACAAGTAGAACAATAAATCAATCAACACTTCCAATGAAAAATGCACAGTGGTGTTCATTCACCGCTTATAATCATAAAATTGAATTTTTCTTCTTAAAAGACTAAAGACTACAAAATTATAAAGTTTTTTTTTACCATATCGATATCAAATCTTTGTTAACTCTGTTTTCACTCCCAACTCTTCATATTTTCATATTAACTCTTCAAATCTTTTAAGTTTGGATAAAAAACTCACTCTTTGATAGTTGCAGACTATTTTCTAATAGTGGCCTGGTGAAAATATATTTCTACCCCACCTTATTAAGAACGGGGGTAGGTATTCATTCCCTCCATCAACTCTGATCTCATCTCAGATCTCACGCACACACTCTCTCTTTCTCTCTCTCTCTCTCTCTTTTCTTCATCTCTTTTGTTGCCTCACTCTAAATGTCGTTGGCAGCCGGAGATGGCCGAAGACAATCAGAGCTGGGGTTGGAACAGAAAGAGAGTGAGTTTGTTGAAAGAAAATAGATAAAAAAGATGAGGGTGTAAAGATAGTTCACATTTTACTTTAGAATATCTGAATTTATAAAAGAGAATATTTTAAGAATATTTTGATTTATAAAAAAGAAAAGTAACGGGAGGGCTTTTTAGCTATGATGACTTCGAAGATGAATACGAAATTAGCAAAGATTTAAACTGTCTATATATGGGGAAAAAAAAATCAATTATAAAATGTGAAATCCAGTAGAATTTTCTCAGTTTTTGTTTTTGAGAATCATTAGTCAACACTTTCTAATTACGGCAAAACTTCACTGTTCTCAAGAGATAGGCGTTTGTTAATTAAGGGCACAAGTGCCCAAAAATCGCTGTGCTGTTCGGTGACAAGACACACCGGCCTCGGGGCCCACCACACTAGCTTTCCCAATCCGAACCACGTGGGCCCCACGGTCCCAGAGGCTCCCGTTCGTGAAACTCGTGCCAGCCGACGGTGTCATTTCCGACCGTTGATATCTTACACGTGTCAACGGCGGCACTTGACAAGAGATGAATTTGTCAATTTTGTATGAAAAGTGAGGCTCGCATTGATCCACGTAGATTTGTCTCCGGTCCGGCTCCGCGCCTTCGCCATTAATTTGACGACACGTGTATTTACTACAATGGGACTGTGTGTGCACTGTTGACTTTGTTGAAGAAAAATAATTCACACGTGATCCAGGGCAGAACACGTGCGAAGGCCGGTGCTCAATCTTGAAAATTATTGTGTTGTTGGCGATTAGCGAGTCATCTCCCGGCCACAGTGGTTCGCTTGATCCGTTGTGTTTCTTTTAATGGCAAGTGGGCCCTCGCTTCAGACAATTAAAAAAAAAAAAAATTTCTTTTTGATTTTTTAGAAAATTTTCAGTTCCTTCGAGCTCGCGATTTCGGAATTCTAGATCCAAATATTTGGCCATGATTTGAACAACCAAGTACTCTTATGCACTAACTTCTTGATAACTATCTTGTGAAACGATGCATTGAATGAGAGAGATATTAATTCAAATTTTCATTGCATCAAGTTATGATTTATATTTTAACAAAAATTTTATTATTTTCAATCGTTTATGTTATTCATCTTTGCTTGATGTGAAGTAAAAAAAAAAAAAATCATGTGCGTCTTGATTTGGGTTTGTAAGAATTTTAAACAATGTGTTATTATAGGGGTGTAAACGGGTCAAATTCGGGTCGGATCGTGCAATATTCGAACCCAAAACCCGATAAGGAATTCTGGTTCGGACTCGGGTGCGATCGGAATCTCTTCTTTCTTAATGGGTTCGGGTCAGATTCAGATTTTAAATAGGTGTCTTAAAGTTCCAATGAGAGTTATTTTTAAAGTGTATTTCAATTTTATTAGATGCAATATGAAAATTTATATACTTTATTTTTATAATAATATGATCAACTTCTCATTTTTATAATTTTATTAATTTAAATATAATGAAATATATGATGATAAGTACAATTTTAAAACATTACTCTCTTTTCGGTTTTGTTATAGGGTTTCGAGTTTGAAATAGTCATGCCCGAATCCGATCCGATAAGAATTTCGGATCTAATTTTTAGATTCAAATCCGACCCGTTTGTAAAAGACCGGATCGGGTTATCGAGTTTTCGGGTACCATTTACAGTCCACGTAGAGCTCGTTTGACATTTTATCATTTCATTTAGATAAGCAATTTTTTTTTTTAAGTGAACCAAGTTTATCTCATGAGTAAAAGAAGCAAGTTTATAGCAGCCAAAAATTGGTCAGATTAGCTTTAACATCGGCTATTTGGTATTACGCCAAAATTTAGAAATTTCACAAAGCATTTTGCATTGCAACCCTAATTCCTTGCAACCAAACAAATCCTAAACGTTAGTTCCACAGCTTGGCTGACTTGGACTTTCATTACAACATTTAGGAATGAACTTGAACAATATTTGGCCTTGTTCTTGATAACAATCATCGAATTTAGGTTTAAAAGCTTTTCCCGTTCAAATTAGGGCAAACAAGGCCATATAGTTCTCTCGTTTGGTACCAAATATTGCTAGACATTGATTGAAGCCAAATAGGGCCAATTAAATGTTACAAAAAGTTCATTTTTTTCTTTTATTTTCAGGAAAAATAACTCTTTTATTTCTCTATTATGTTTCATGTTTTCATTGCTAAGAAATTGTCTTGTTGCAGTTGGAAAAAAAGATATTACCTCATTAAGTTGAGCAACTAAAGTGTCAAATATTGTGTATGCATGTGAATAATGGAGAATGCTAATTAATTAGATGGGGGCAATTCAAGCATTATTACTCGAGTAATTTAGATATCCAGAATTTGTTCATGAAATTACAAACATTCCCCTTGTTTTATAATCAGATGTATCAATAGTGTACAAGTAAACCCTAACAAACTTAAAGCAGCCAAGTATTTGATTGAGACAATTCTTTCCTCTCATCTTTACCAAAAAAAAAGAAAGAAAGAACACAATAATCCAATTGAACCCAAATCTATTAGGATTTAGGATAGCATGATCCATGTTGTTTTCTCACCACGCATTTGATGTTTTTCCACCAAAAATTGATCTCGTCCCACTTTTTTTATTTTTATTTTTTTAGAGGAGATGCGTTCAAAATGTATTAAGGAAAATAACAATTAAGTACAAATGAGGATAAGAAAGTCTCTCACCACGCAAGGAAGAAAAGAAAACAAAAACATAGTACAAATTGTTAGACTTACATAGATAGAGTCTAAATTAATTTTAGCCTGCACAAGTCTAATCGGATTTATACACTCTTCTCTATAAGTAAATGTTGTTGGACCCAATAAAGAAGTGATCAAGCCTAATGATTTGGCTCTAAATACGTTTCATTTACACTTAACCATGAGTGCATTTAAGTTAAGATATGGGACTCATCTACACGTGTGAAACTCGTGTTATCAATCAAGAGTTTAAATCTATGATGAGTTGAATTAGAATTCTTTAATGCTATATATCATGGGTAGGATTCCCTCTCCATCACCAACTAATTTATCATGACCTAATCTCTCCTCTTAGAGGCCACTCTTCTCCTCTAAGGATAAAGAAGAGAACTTAGTAGCCGGAGAGAAAAATCTCCTCCCTTAACTCCAGCGTCTTCAAGATCGTGCAACTTTCGGCATCCTTTTCGTAATAGAATCATGTATGCCTAAACCCTCCTTCCTTTTGATCTTCATAAAGAAGTTTTTAGTTTGTGCATGGATCTTATATGAAATAATTATTAGATCAAACATAAATCTGAGAGAAATGAGAGAGAAAAAGTTTGCATAATCATTCAATTTTTTTTTGATATTGACTTAATATTATATAATGATTTCCCAATTCTTGAATTAGAGGCCCATAGTTTAATTTTTTTTCCCCATAATCATTCAAAAATATGCATTATGTCAGTAAAGAATATTGCATTGATAGCTACTTATATAAAAGTTTAGCTTGTACGCAGCTCCATTTCATCAGGGACGGCGCCATTAATTATATCATTACAAATTAATTATGTGATTAGCTCTGTAGTTAATGGTGATGAGCATCGATTCATATCCTTTTATTATCATTTGACTAAATTAAGTATTGTTAAACTCTATTATTCTGAGACAGGAACCCCATAATTTAAACGAGTCATTATTAGGTAGCTAGAATGTTATTTTACGGAAACTATTTTGAAATTTTATATAGTTTTTATTAATTAATCCAAGTTATTTGCTGTATAATTAAGTGGTTCACTATACTAATAACAATAGCATGACATCATGCACGAGGAGCGTACAGAATTGTACTGAAAGAGTTTGTTTTTTTTCAACACGTGAATCTTACTGCTCGTATAATTACGAGTACTAGCAGCAGCTTTTATGCAAATAATTTTTCAAAAAATTGGCCTTGGATTTTTCCATTTTTCATTAATATAGAAAAAATTTCAATTACAAATTTATTTTCGCTCGAGCTCCGATCCACGTCAGCCACGTGGTTCATTTTAAATTGGACTCTACCGTATAACTAATTCATATTTTTTTCTCTTCTAATTTAACCTTTTTTTTAAGATCTGACCGATAAAATTCTCTTTTTGTTTTTTTTTTAATCCATTCTCTTCGTCATCTCCATAGATCTCGCCGATCTACTATTGCAATCATCTCGTGATGAATTTGATCGTTTTCATGATGAAGTTTAGATTTAGGGTTTAAATTTTTGATTTGATTTCTGCTAGATGATAACGATGCTGAAATAGTCACAATTCTTTTATGTGAGAAATGAGACTAAAACACTGCGACTCATCACCTGATTTCTATTTTGGGAGAGAGAAGATTTTAGAGGGGAGTTAGACATTGAGAGAAGAGATGGTCATAATCCTCGTAATAACGACTGTGACAATGAGCACTGCAACTATGATTACGAGGACTACGATCATGGTCATGAGGACTGCAATCGAGAGGGCTTTAAAAAATAAAGTGAACATGAAAATGTGATCTTTTATGTAAGAATTGCGACTCATGATCGCAGTCTTTTACGCGAAGACTGCAACTTGCAGTCCTGAAATTGTAGTTGCAGTCGAAGTTCTCACAAAGTCGCAGTTCTCAAAAAGTTTATGTCGTAATTCTCAAAAAATTCTTACAAAGTCGCAATCATAGTTCTCACAAACTCGCAATTACAGTTGCAGAGCGTTTTCAGTTGTGGTCGTGATCGCGGTTAAAGTTAAAATGATGTTATTTTAGTCTTTTGCATTTTTGTGATTAAACCACCATTCAAACACATGTTTGCAATTTAGCGCTAAAAAAAAAAGGACCCAGATGAAGAAAATATTGTAATTGAGGTTTTCTCTAATTAAGCTTTATTATAGGTTGGTTCCGCTCAAAATCTCTATGATTTTTCAGTTCGATTCACGCGTGTTAGACACACATGGATATTATAAAATGGCCCATTACGCATTGACACGTAGATTGATTTAATAGGTGATTCAAAAATTTTAAAGATTTGTAACTTTGAAACCCGACATCTCATGCACGTATAAACACAGGATTTATCTTCTTATAATATGTGTGTGTGGCTCATACACAAGAACCGAACCGATAATTTTTATGTGAGAATTTTCAAAACACCCATTTTATTGCTGTTATTTATTTATCTAAACCCAAGGCTCGTTCTCTAACTATTTGAATTTTTTCCTAACATGCAAGTGTCCTTAAAAAAAAAAGTAAAATGAAAATGAAATTAGAAACGAAGAACAAAAGATAAACCACAAGAAAATTAACCTTTTCTACTTCCACAAACTGCAGCTAAGTATGGCAGAGTAAGAATTTGAACTCATATCAGATCGTAAAAGATTCACATGTAAATTTATTACAAATTCATAGAATTCATCAAAGAGTCTAGATTCCAGACCCACTAGAAAAATTAAGATCTACTTGAAAATGCAAATTTAATAATTTATCAAATTCAAACTCTTGACCTTTTTCCTAATGGAGATGCTAAATTCTATCAAGAACCAATTAGAAACACAAAATAAAAGCCAAAGTGCTGTTTCACCTCTGTTTTTATAAAAATATTAGACAACCTCTAAAGATTATCAAAAAAATATTCTTATAAACATAAGTAAAAAAAAAAAAAAAGTTCTATAAATACAATCTCATTCTTAGGAGTCAATTACGAACTAACTAGGCTATGATCAATAAGCTATCAGATACAATTTTAAAGATCCAAACACAAATATCTACTTCAAAATATTTTCAAATTAGATTATTGAGTTATCAGGCCCCATTCGATTTATTAATTTTTAGTGCAAGCATCCACTATTAACAAATAAAACCTAGAAAAGATTATAAATAAAAAATCATCTCCCATCAGCTCCCCTCATCTGCCCAGCTCAGCAGTGAACTGTGGGTGGGCCCCATGCTAACCTAAATGATTGGTCACTAGCCGTTATGGGGCGGCAAAATTATATCCCCAAAATACACCTCATCATCTACCAAAAAAAAAAGAAAAAAAGAAAAAAAAAAAAAGGAAAAGGAAAGAAAAACTCAGTCTGCGCTCCATAAATACCCACCTCATCTCACCCACAACGCCCACACAGTTCATGTTTGTTAGGGCTACAAGCTTTGAGCATTTTCATTAGCTACCAATGGGCAAGGACGTGGTTGAGGGCACCGGCGGTGAGTTCACCGCCAAGGACTACACGGACCCGCCCCCGGCCCCGCTCATCGACGCCAAGGAGCTGGGCAAGTGGTCGTTCTACCGGGCGGTGATCGCCGAGTTCATCGCCACGCTGCTCTTCCTCTACATCACCGTCGCCACCGTCATCGGATACAAGCACCAGTCCGACGCCGCCCTCAGCACCGACGCCGCCTGCAGTGGCGTCGGGACCCTCGGCATCGCGTGGGCGTTTGGTGGGATGATCTTTATTCTCGTGTACTGCACCGCCGGAATCTCCGGTGAGCTCACCGCCCCTGATCTCTGATCTTCACTTTAGCTGTTAGCTGCTGATTATGGTTTATCCTCTCTTTTTTGGGCTTTTTTAGGTGATTTTAGAAGTAAAATTATTATCAGTTCAGTGTCAATTTTTTTTGGGAAATAGGTTTCCTTTTTTGTGTGTGTGATTGTGTGGGTGGGGGGTGTTAAGGGAATTGAAATAGTTAATCTTTTTTACTACAGATTTTAGCAATTTTCTTTGTCACCATGTTAAATTTTTTGGTTAGGAAGAGATCTCCATAAAAAATTAAAAGAAAAAAAAAATATTTAGTGGGTATGAGAGTTTGGCTCATGTTAGCACATAACAATAAGGACATGCTAAAGTGCACCGGGAGCGATGTTTACTGGTGATTTTTCTTTTTCAAATCAAATTTTTTTCAACTAATAGTTTTTACCCTCTTCAATCATAGGCGCCTAATTCTTTTTTTTTTCCAATTTTTTCCCCGTTCACATTAAATTCTTGAGAAACAGTGATAAATTTATCTCTAAATTTTGCATACACATACGCGTTCTTGGTAAAGTACGCTTCAGTTGAGCATTTTTAACACCAAAAATATAAATATATTTGGCGTGTAATCTCGGGACAAATCCTCATGTCCAGAAGTGGTAAAATTCATTTATCCACCCCGTTTGGTTGCGGTGCACAATAGCCTACCACTACTATTTCGGTTAAAGTACGCTTCCTTCAAGTTGAGTTGGAAACACGCGATCGTCACATACGCTGTCCTGAACGTCTAATTTCTAACCTGCGCCGCTGGTGTATTTCTCTTACACAGGTGGTCACATTAACCCCGCGGTAACTTTTGGGCTGTTCCTGGCCCGCAAGGTGTCCCTCGTCCGGGCCCTGCTGTACATGATAGCCCAGTGCCTGGGCGCCATCTGCGGTGTGGGCCTCGTCAAGGCCTTCCAGAGCGCCTACTACGTCCGCTACCGCGGCGGCGCCAACGAGCTCGCCGACGGCTACTCCAAGGGCACCGGCCTCGCCGCCGAGATCATCGGCACCTTCGTCCTCGTCTACACCGTCTTCTCCGCCACCGACCCCAAGCGCAGCGCCCGCGACTCCCACGTCCCGGTAAACAACACCTCTCCAACTCAAGTGTTAAGTTTGCTTGATATACATTGTTAGTTTTTTTATTATAATATTTGTTACTATACTTTTTGAGCTTAATATAAACTCGAAAAAAACTGGCAAGTGAAAAAATCTTTTTATAACGAGTAAGAAGTTTGAGATTCTAATCTCGCTTGCATCAAGCTATACAATCTGTATTTCAAAAAAAAAAAAAATAAAATTGTTAGGACAACTTCCTTTTTATTAAACAAGTTAAATTATTATATATTTTGGTAGCAGTAGGTTACAAAGAAATATTTTGAACTACAATATAATTTCTTTGACCATGAGAACAACTTACATCATGTAGAATACTATACAGTTTCTGTTATTAAATAATTTTTGCTTTGTTTATTGTGTGCCCATAAAAATTAAAGATAAAGAAGAAAAATCTTGAATAGAATTTGAGGAGGGTCACAATTTAAAAGATATTGCGATGGAAATCGAGAAAAATTTCTCCTCTGTTAGAAATATTTATTTGATTTCTCTCTTAGGAATAATTTTTTTTTTAAAAGAAAAAGGAGGATATTATTCTTCTCTGTTTGTTTGATGCTTCTGTACATTTCTTTTTCCTGCACATAGCAAACACAGACACCTCAGCTACTGTCTTGCACCTTATAAATAGTCACTAAAAAACATTTTTTTTTGGCTCAGAAGGATCTAAAATCTTGTGTCTCATCAAATTATGTACACTCACTCACTTTCAGTATTTTAGATCTCTATCCATCCATTGATTCAGTGATCCCATTCACCTCACACGCTCACAGTACTTTTTATCTTTTATATTAAGTGAGTTTCAGAATCATCTTAAGATGGTTTGGACATGAATAACATGAAAGGGGGGTAAAAAATACAACAAAGATCAAAGAAGATGATTGAGGATTCATGTAGCTGATTCTAAAAATTCAATCTTGTTACATCATTCGATTTTGATTGATGGTACAGCTCTTTTATTGAGCTCAAACCAATTCAGGTCATCATGAATGGACACATAATTAGTGGGTGGCATAAGTCAAAAGCAGAGACTAGACTTGTAGTTCACAGCATCTGATTCCATCTCTGGATTGATTGCCAAAAAAATTACCATTATCTTTTTTTGTTTTAAACTTGTGTGACAAATTTGAGTTTAGTTTTTTGATTTATTATTATTATATTTTTTTTCAGGTGTTGGCTCCTCTTCCAATTGGGTTTGCAGTGTTCATGGTCCATTTGGCCACCATTCCCATCACTGGCACTGGCATCAACCCAGCTAGGAGCTTTGGAGCTGCAGTCATCTACAACAATGGCAAAGCTTGGGATGATCAGGTACATATTATAACATATATATATATATATATATATATATATATATATATATATATATATATATATATATCTGATATCATCATGATCATCATCGTCATTAACAACATAATTGTCAAACTTAGTAGTTAATCGCCTGTTCTACAGGGTCAGATGCGCGCAGCCTTAACCTTTCGCCTTTTATAAATAGACCGTTTATTGGTCTGAATCAAATTTACTTAAAAATTATATATTTCTATTCTTGATCATGCTAATTTTCTCATTAAAAGAAAAAGTCTTTCATCATCTCTACTTGAATATCATCATGGTCAGCAGAATTATCAAATTTTATGAGCCCACACATAAACCTAGTAGTTAATGCATGATTTGTTATCGCAACCTTAACCTTTTGCATTACAAATAAACTGTTTATTGCGCTGAATCTCATTACAGTTAGTTTTTCTTTCTAATCTTGATCATGTTAATTTTCTCATAAAAAGAAGGGGAAAAAAAAATTCTTTTCTCACAAAAGATGTATGAGACAAGGGTGTCTTGTCACAACCTATGGACCATAGCAACCTAACCTCCACTTTGGATCTAGGGCAAAGAATAGAGCCAACCAATGAAACAAGAAACCTAGCAACTTGTCCCGTGCCTTTGCTCTCAAATCATAAGTTGCATGCTCTCTCTCTCTCTCTCTCTCTCTCTCACACACACACACACACACACACACACACACACACACACAAAACATCAATCCTCTCCCATGTGAGGTCTGGGTCATCTCACACAAGAATCTTGACCCACATCACATGATATTGATGCTTCATTCGTTCATTCATGTCTCACGTCACCTAATCTTAGCAACAGCAAAAGGAACTTTTGCTGTCCAAGTGCATGAAAAGAGCTAACTCCTTTTATTCTATTTTTCTTTCTTTCTTTTGTTGTTGTCTATTTTTGCAGTGGATCTTTTGGGTTGGGCCCTTCATTGGCGCAGCAATTGCAGCTGCATACCACCAGATCGTGCTCAGGGCTGGTGCTATCAAGGCTCTGGGATCATTCAGGAGCAACCCCACTGTGTGATTCTTCTTCTTTATTCTATTGTGAGATTGAACTTTGGAAGAATGTCTTGTGAAGGAATAAGGGAATGATTTGGTCTTTTGAGAAATTTTCCCAAGAATGATACGAGTGGAGAGAGAGGAGCAGGAGGGGGGGATTATTAGTTATTGTGACATTTGAACTGTAGATAGTTAGGAGTTCAGATGGGGTTCGCTTTATTTCCCTCATTTTATGATTGACACTTTTCTTCCCCCCTCTCTCTCTGTCTCAAGCGTATCAGAGTGTTGTTATTGTTGTTGTCATAATGAATCTAGCGAGTCTTTCTTCTTCTTTCTTCTTAGTTTTCTTTGTTGATGTCTTTTGTTACACAGCGTACTAATCGAGTGATTAGTCCAGATTGTCGATGAACTAAATGAGCTTAATTTAAAAAGGTAACAGTTATTTTTCTCTTCATGAGAGCTTTCTTTCCTGTTAGTAAGCCAATTGAAACCCTAAGCATCAAAACACATTATTGTTAAGGCTGATGATAGGTTTTATTATGAGTTTCAAGACCTAAAAATAGCATAAAATTCGGTAGTTAAGGACCGCATGCACTTTTTATGAGTTTTATTTAGTAGTTTATGGTACCTATATTGACTAATGTGTTAGATTAAGATCAACTTAATGTTAGAGTGTCATCAGCAATTAATTAACAACTCTTTTTATTTTTCACAGAAGATCAAGCATCATCATCAATGACACCGTGAAAGACAGTTTGTTAAAAAATCACATGTAACGCCCCGATCCGGCGGGTACGGAGACGTTACTGCGACGTATATACGCAGGTCAGAAATACCCTCACGTATATACGCTAAGTATCAGTACAGGCAAGAATCAGAGTACGGAAGCAAGTGGTGCATTATACATTCCAACATATGAGTACAATTACAAAGTTATCACCAGAGGTGATCCAATATTACATGAATATTACATCACTGATATGCGCAATTGCGAGATTACAAAGGATGTATAAGTATGAACAGTACAAAAGGCACTCACGAGTTTACAAAAGGAAAACTCGAGAGGCACACAGGGGGCCTGGAAGGATAGAGCTTCAGATGGTCTGCTGGGGATCCACGCTACCGCTGCGCCACTCTGATCAGCAACTGGGAGAATCCACACGCTCCAAGCTCCATGACCTGGACATGAGGATCCAGGGGAGTCAGATAGAACTCCCCAGGCGAGTAGTGATACGAATGCCAAGTGGCGAGCATAGGTAAGCATGCGGGAGCAAGTAGATATAAACAAGTGATATCAAGCAGGAACTACTCATGGTATGATAAGATAAGGAAAGGTAAAGAGATGAGAAGTAAAGTAGATAGGGCAACACCAGATATCTCCTAAACTAACGTAAAACCGATAAAAACCGATAAAATCGAATAAAACCGATTACGAGCAAAACCGATTGTACAAGCTTAGGTCACGACCCCATGAGACTAGTACCTCGAAGGAATAATCCAAATAAGGAAACCCTCATCTATATACCTTTATCCCATGTCACCATAATCCAAGCACATACAACCCGAGTTACAAAACAGCACAGCAAATTGTATATTAGCATCTTATTATAATTGGAGCCGTCTAAGTTCCAGGCTTCAGTATGTGTCCCATTCCACATACTTCCACTCACAACTTATATAGCAAGTTATTTGGAAACTGATAAAGTTCGATGAATCATGTTTCGGATGGGTCCCGTACATGCCCGGGACAACGGTTCAGGAGTATCCGGTGCTGAGCCGGAACGTACCGCTAGGTACCGGGACTTATGGACGCCCGAACAGGATAGAGTATCGCAGATCCCATAGAAATAGGCCTAGGGCGTGTGCATACCCGGCAGGAATAAACAGGAGTAGGGGTGCCAGCACACCCAACGGAATCCCTGGTGGCCGCCAGGTGATCCCTCAAGTATGTGGCCACGCGCGGCTCGATAAGACCACCATAAACATGATTAATCAGGGCCCATCAGTTTCCCCCAAACCAGGTACAAGTTGTCTTATTAGAATTTAATATGTGATTATCAATTTACGGGAATAGCAGGTACAAGACATGATCAGGAGTTCAGGAGTACATGAGTACTATAGATTCAGGTCACTGTATATATAATACAGGATAACAAGTACAAGATTCAAGTCACTGCATGTAATGCAGGATAACAAGTATAGTATTCCCGTAAATGAGATAATCACAGGTCAAGTATATCATGCCGGGTGTCAAGGGATAGCATGACAAGATGGTGATATTAGACAGGTAACCAGTCATGTCAAGAGATTGATATTAGTCCGGTGGCAAGTCATGTCATAACAAGGGGTCTTGCCAAGTAGTAGCATGTCCGATGTCAGGAGATAACACATCAGTTGACAGGTGATACAAACAGGTGTTAAATAGTAGCATGTAAAAGACAGGTATGAAGTAATGGCATGGCATGTCAAGTGTTAACATATCAGGTAAATACATGGCATGTGATAGAATAGTAGCTGAGCACAATCAAGCGGAGCTGAGCAAGCTGGAGTTTACAGACAGCAAACAGTATTTAACACTGGAGCGTCTGGCAAGGTTACCGGGACAACTCGGCTTAAGGTGCGAGTAGGAATTCCAGCAGCATCTCGTCTAGACGAATCTAGTGGTAAAGCGCTGAACGCTGATCATGATAACCAGGCGGAGCTGAGAGACCTGACGGTCCCAATCACTTCCCTTTCGAGATAGTGAGAGACCGGAGGCTGAATGAGAAACCTGACGATCCCAATCACGCCTCTTTCGAGATAGTGAGAGACCGGAGGCTGAATGAGAAACCTGACGATCCCAATCACGCCTCTTTCGAGATAGTGAGAGACCGGAGGCTGAATGAGAAACCTGACGATCCCAATCACGCCTCTTTCAAGATAGTGAGAGACCGGAGGCTGAAGGGTCCAGTCATTGGCACTCGGCCATACACAAATACAGGGACTCAGCCCAATACATAATACATGAAAACATGGAATAAAATACATGTCGACCCGACGAAGCGGGAAACCCAAATGGAGGCGAGAGCGAGGACACTCGCCTAAATCACCGGAAATGCCGAAATCCATGGAACTCGCGCACGCGCCATAAAATATAATAATATGAAAATATTGGAGAGAGAAGGAGAGAGAAAGAGAGAACTAGAGAGAGAAGTCCATGAAAGAGAGAGTGTACCGGGAGAGAGAGATTGTACAAGGGGACGCGGGTTTGAGAGTGAGACGCGGGGATCGCAAGCGCGGGGTTCGCGTTGCATAAATGCTACAAACGCTGGGTTCGAGACCCGCGTTCAAGTCAGGACGCGAGGAGAACGCAGACGCGAGCATGAACTCCGCGTCGCGTTGATACAAGAACGCGAAGGCCGCGTTAAACAGATGCCAAGAACGCGAAGACTCGCGTTAGGAATTGCCTGGACGCGGGAGTGAGATCCGCGTTAGCAATATACAGAGGGAGAGAGGAAGGGAAAGGTGATTGCTTTGGTGGTGGTGTTATTTGGTGAAGGAGTTGGATTTTGATGGAGTAATAAAAAGGAGGTGATGGTGATGTTAGTTGTTGTCGTTGTAATCGTCACCGTAATGATTACCGGAATAATCGTGAACGATTACCGGAATAATCATCAGAGATGTTACCGACGAAGAAGAGCTCGGCCCCAATCCAAAGGAGGTGGCCGGCCCTTGAGAAGATGATGGGGTGGTAGCCGGTCATGGTCGGTGGTCGCCGGCGGCGGCCGGAGGTGGCCGGAATCCGGTAAGCCAAGCCCAAGCCCAAGCAAATCATGGAGTGCAAGTGTAGATCATATGGTGAAAATGGAGTTTGAAAACGAGGATTCGGAGAACGAAGCTATACCTCATCGGAAAGAGCACGACGAGAAGAAGGAGATGGCATGGTTGTTGGTGGCCAAGGTGGAGTATATGGTGGTGGAGATGGTGGAGAAGGTGGTGGTAAAAATGGGTCACTTTAGTGTTTCATGGTGGAAAAGGGGAAGAAGAAGGTGATATGGAGTTGTTGTTGTGTTGGAAATGGAGGAGGAGATGGAGGAGAAAGAGGTGGTGGTATTGGTGGAAGAAATGGTGGTGAAAATGGAGGGAAAATGGTGGAGAAATGGGTGGCCAAGGAGCTTGGTGGCTGCTGTTATGCTGCCATGCTCTCTGGAAACAAAGAAGAAGAAGAGAGAAAAAAGAATGAATGAAGGAGAGAGAAGGAGTGGGGTATTTATATAAGAGAATAAGATTATTATATTGTGTGTCCATTCTCCTATCATGAAGAGACTTACGTCTCCATGCCAATTACTGCGTCTCCATTAAATGGAAACCCGCGTCTGGCCAAATGAACTGGACGCGGGGAAAAATCCGCGTCCAGGAGAATAAACGCGAGTTTCGCGTTTAACATAAAGGACTAAAGTCACAATGACTTGATTGGAGTTGATCTGAAATGCATAAATGCAGTATGGAGAGGATCTCTGCATTAAATGCGGAATCCAAGTTGGTGAAACTCGCGTCTAGCGAGGAGAGAGAAAAATTGGAAAAATATCTGGACACTATTCCGGTCTCTGGGAAAACACCGAAAACTTAAGAAAAGCCCGAAAATAAAGTAACTCGGAAAGCTTTCCAAAAATTCTCAAAAATAATAAATATTATAAAAAGATTTTGGTGAAATCGGTTTTTAGAAATAAAATCCCATTTTCAAAATAAAAATCCTGAAGTCAACCGTCAATCTCGGTCTACACCGGATTGGCCGGATTTTGATAAATTCTGAAAATTCTCAGAAAAAGTATTTAGATAGAAAATATGATTTTAAGAAGTTATGAGAAAGCCGTTTCTTAAAATTCAACTCCGTTTGTAAATTAAAAATCTGGGAATCGGTCAGCGGTATCGGTCGACCCCGGTTTTGAAGAATTTCAATTTAATTCAGAAAAATTTCAGAAAATTATAGAAAATCTAAAATATTAGAAAATGATGTTTAAAACTGAAATCGGTCAAATTGGAATACCAGAAAGACTAAATCGAGTAATAACCTGAGATCGGGTCCCTGGTTCAGACTAGGGCTGAATCCGAGTCCACGAATCCGGATCCAAGACAAAACAATCATATAAACAATTCATAATACAAAATAAATACAGGAAGTAAATCAAAAAATACGATCGAGAAATCTGAATACGCAACTAAGTACGTATTCCGAGAGCGGGGTGTTACAATCCATCCACCTTACAAAAAATTGCGTCCTCGCAATTTCGATAAGGGGAAGATGAACACAAGAGGGACAAGGACAGGAATTATACCAATCAAGATATGAATCACTGCAGGTAGGGCTTCCCAAGTCGACTGAACAATAATCTGACTATAGACATCTTCTGCACTTCCTGCTGTATAAATCTTTAAACGATGCCAAATAATACTGACCATAAATAAAGAAGACCGATAATTAAGAATTTCGAAAACCAGGCTTCGATCACTCTGAAAGATATAGCCGAGAATGTAGAATATCCGTAGAGAATTCTGACTACTGACTTCTGAAAGATAACCCGATCGTGGATCAATCCTGAGAATACCCGAACTTCATAGAGTTGGCTGAAGAGATCATATAATAGCTTCATTCAGAACCATCCGCTACCTCTCTAGCCTATCCATATCTTAAGTTGGTATAAAGGCTACGAAAAATCAAAACAGTGGATATATGGAAGGGACTAGGAATCAAAGGAAAGATGATCAAGAATGAATAGATAACTCTGCACTTGTAGTTGGAGTGTATAACAAGGACTCAAGCAATTCCAGTTGCAAATTTCTTTACCATTAATTTGCCATCTGGACGTACTGAGGATGCGAGAGCCTAGGCTCTGATACCACCCTGTAACGCCCCGATCCGGCGGGTACGGAGACGTTACTGCGACGTATATACGCAGGTCAGAAATACCCTCACGTATATACGCTAAGCATCAGTACAGGCAAGAATCAGAGTACGGAAGCAAGTGGTGCATTATACATTCCAACATATGAGTACAATTACAAAGTTATCACCAGAGGTGATCCAATATTACATGAATATTACATCACTGATATGCGCAATTGCGAGATTACAAAGGATGTATAAGTATGAACAGTACAAAAGGCACTCACGAGTTTACAAAAGGAAAACTCGAGAGGCACACGGGGGCCTGGAAGGATAGAGCTTCAGATGGTCTGCTGGGGATCCACGCTACCGCTGCGCCACTCTGATCAGCAACTGGGAGAATCCACACGCTCCAAGCTCCATGACCTGGACATGAGGATCCAGGGGAGTCAGATAGAACTCCCCAGGCGAGTAGTGATACGAATGCCAAGTGGCGAGCATAATTAAGCATGCGGGAGCAAGTAGATATAAACAAGTGATATCAAGCAGGAACTACTCATGGTATGATAAGATAAGGAAAGGTAAAGAGATGAGAAGTAAAGTAGATAGGGCAACACCAGATATCTCCTAAACTAACGTAAAACCGATAAAAACCGATAAAATCGAATAAAACCGATTACGAGCAAAACCGATTGTACAAGCTTAGGTCACGACCCATGAGACTAGTACCTCGAAGGAATAATCCAAATAAGGAAACCCTCATCTATATACCTTTATCCCATGTCACCATAATCCAAGCACATACAACCCGAGTTACAAAACAGCACAGCAAATTGTATATTAGCATCTTATTATAATTGGAGCCGTCTAAGTTCCAGGCTTCAGTATGTGTCCCATTCCACATACTTCCACTCACAACTTATATAGCAAGTTATTTGGAAACTGATAAAGTTCGATGAATCATGTTTCGGATGGGTCCCGTACATGCCCGGGACAACGGTTCAGGAGTATCCGGTGCTGAGCCGGAACGTACCGCTAGGTACCGGGACTTATGGACGCCCGAACAGGAATAAAGTATCGCAGATCCCATAGAAATAGGCCTAGGGCGTGTGCATACCCGACAGGAATAAACAGGAGTAGGGGTGCCAGCACACCCCACGGAATCCCTGGTGGCCGCCAGGTGATCCCTCAAGTATGTGGCCACGCGCGGCTCGATAAGACCACCATAAACATGATTAATCAGGGCCCATCAGTTTCCCCCAAACCAGGTACAAGTTGTCTTATTAGAATTTAATATGTGATTATCAATTTACGGGAATAGCAGGTACAAGACATGATCAGGAGTTCAGGAGTACATGAGTACTATAGATTAAGGTCACTGTATATATAATACAGGATAGCAAGTACAAGATTCAAGTCACTGCATGTAATGCAGGATAACAAGTATAGTATTCCCGTAAATGAGATAATCACAGGTCAAGTATATCATGCCGGGTGTCAAGGGATAGCATGACAAGATGGTGATATTAGACAGGTAACCAGTCATGTCAAGAGATTGATATTAGTCCGGTGGCAAGTCATGTCATAACAAGGGGTCTTGCCAAGTAGTAGCATGTCCGATGTCAGGAGATAACACATCAGTTGACAGGTGATACAAACAGGTGTTAAATAGTAGCATGTAAAAGACAGGTATGAAGTAATGACATGGCATGTCAAGTGTTAACATATCAGGTAAATACATGGCATGTGATAGAATAGTAGCTGAGCACAATCAAGCGGAGCTGAGCAAGCTGGAGTTTACAGACAACAAACAGTATTTAACACTGGAGCGTCTGGCAAGGTTACCGGGACAACTCGGCTTAAGGTGCGAGTAGGAATTCCAGCAGCATCTCGCCTAGACGAATCTAGTGGGTAAAGCGGTGAACGCTGATCATGATAACTAGGCGGAGCTGAGAGACCTGACGGTCCCAATCACTTCCCTTTCGAGATAGTGAGAGACCGGAGGCTGAATGAGAAACCTGACGATCCCAATCACGCCTCTTTCGAGATAGTGAGAGACCGGAGGCTGAATGAGAAACCTGACGATCCCAATCACGCCTCTTTCGAGATAGTGAGAGACCGAAGGCTGAATAAGAAACCTGACGATCCCAATCACGCCTCTTTCGAGATAGTGAGAGACCGGAGGCTGAAGGGTCCAGTCATTGGCACTCGGCCATACACAAATACAGGGACTCAGCCCAATACATAATACATGAAAACATGGAATAAAATACATGTCGACCCGACGAAGCGGAAAACCCAAATGGAGGCGAGAGCGAGGACACTCGCCTAAATCACCGGAAATGCCGAAATCCATGAAACTCGCGCACGCGCCATAAAATATAATAATATGAAAATATTGGAGAGAGAAGGAGAGAGAAAGAGAGAACTAGAGAGAGAAGTCCATGGAAAGAGAGAGTGTACCGGGAGAGAGAGATTGTACAAGGGGACGCAGGTTTGAGAGTGAGACGCAGGGATCGCAAGCGCGGGGTTCGCGTTGCATAAATGCTACAAACGCTGGGTTCGAGACCCGCGTTCAAGTCAGGACGCGAGGAGAATGCAGACGCGAGCATGAACTCCGCGTCGCGTTGATACAAGAACGCGAAGGCCGCGTTAAACAGATGCCAAGAACGCGAAGACTCGCGTTAGGAATTGCCTGGACGCGGGAGTGAGATCCGCGTTAGCAATATACAGAGGGAGAGAGGAAGGAAAGGTGATTGCTTTGGTGGTGGTGTTATTTGGTGAAGGAGTTGGATTTTGATGGAGTAATAAAAAGGAGGTGATGGTGATGTTAGTTGTTGTCGTTGTAATCGTCACCGTAATGATTACCGGAATAATCGTGAACGATTACCGGAATAATCATCGGAGATGTTACCGACGAAGAAGAGCTCGGCCCCAATCCAAAGGAGGTGGCCGGCCCTTGAGAAGATGATGGGGTGGTAGCCGGTCATGGCCGGTGGTCGCCGGCGGTGGCCGGAGGTGGCCGGAATCCGGTAAGCCAAGCCCAAGCCCAAGCAAATCATGGGGTGCAAGTGTAGTTCATATGGTGAAAATGGAGTTTTGGAAACGAGGATTCGGAGAGAACGAGCTATAGCTCGTCGGAAAGAGCACGACGAGGAGAAGGAGATGGCATGGTCGTTGGTGGCCAAGGTGGAGTATATGGTGGTAGAGATGGTGGAGAAGGTGGTGGTGAAAATGGGTTACTTTGGTGTTTCATGGTGGAAAAGGGGAAGAAGAAGGTGATATGGAGTTGTTGTTGTTGTTGGAAATAGAGGAGGAGATGGAGGAGAAAGAGGTGGTGGTATTGGTGGAAGAAATGGTGGTGAAAATGGAGGGAAAATGGTGGAGAAATGGGTGGCCAAAGGAGCTTGGTGGCTGCTGTTATGCTGCCATGCTCTCTGGAAACAAAGAAGAAGAAGAGAGAAAAAAAGAATGAATGAAGGAGAGAGAAGGAGTGGGGTATTTATATAAGGGAATAAGATTATTATATTGTGTGGCCATTCTCCTATCATGAAGGGACTTGCGTCTCCATGCCAATTGCTGCGTCTCCATTAAATGGAAACCCGCGTCTGGCCAAATGAACTGGATGCGGGGAAAAATCCGCGTCCAGGAGAATAAACGCGAGTTTCGCGTTTAACATAAAGGACTAAAGTCACAATGACTTGATTGGAGTTGATCTGAAATGCATTAAATGCAGTATGAAGAGGATCTCTGCATTAAATGCAGAATCCAAGTTGGTGTGAAACTCGCGTCTAGCGAGGAGAGAGAAAAAGTGAAAAAATATCTGGACACTATTCCGGTCTCTGGGAAAACACCGAAAACTTAAGAAAAGCCCGAAAAATAAAGTAACTCGGAAAGCTTTCCAAAAATTCTCAAAAATAATAAATATTATAAAAAGATTTTTGGTGAAATCGGTTTTTAGAAATAAAATCCCATTTTCAAAATAAAAATCCTGAAGTCAACCGTCAATCTCGGTCTACACCGGATTGGTCGGATTTTGATAAATTCTGAAAATTCTCAGAAAAAGTATTTAGATAGAAAATATGATTTTAAGAAGTTATGGGAAAGCCGTTTCTTAAAATTCAACTCCGTTTGTAAATTAAAAATCCGGGAATCGGTCAGCGGTATCGGTCGACCCCGGTTTTGAAGAATTTCAATTTAATTCAGGAAAATTCCAGAAAATCATAGAAAATCTAAAATATTAGAAAATGATGTTTAAAACTGAAATCGGTCAAATTGGAATATCAGAAAGACTAAATCGAGTAATAACCTGAGATCGGGTCCCTGATTCAGACTAGGGCTGAATCCGAGTCCACGAATCCGGATCCAAGACAAAACAATCATATAAACAATTCATAATACAAAATAAATACAGGAAGTAAATCAAAAAATACGATCGAGAAATCTGAATACGCAACTAAGTACGTATTCTGGGAGCGGGGTGTTACATCACATGTATTTATATATAACTTAATTTCAAATTAGTAACAATATAGGATTTGGTACAAGACTGACAATGGTTGTTCTTCTCTTCTCTTAAATACTTCTTGAGTTGGAATGAGAGCTGTATTCCATGAGTGTACAGTTCTTTTATGTAAAATTTGTCAGCTAATAGAGTTTGTCAAGAGACAAGAAAAGGAATGAAACAGACATCAAGGGATTTAAAACTCAGGAGTTGGTAGAGATGCACATCAAAAATCAGAGTGTGCCTTTGGAAATTTAGTATTTAGGCTAACTAGATCACTGAAGACTACAATGTAATGACATAGGCTAATATAATTAATATACAAAAGAATTCCAAAATTAGTGATAAAAAGTTATGAAGAAATTTTGTGTTTAAGAGCTCGACGATAAAAGCATCAATAACTTAACCAGGGAACTTGCTATGACGTGCAAATAGCTGGTTGAGAGAATTGATTAGCAGTACAAACGAACTTTCGGCATTACAAACAAAATTGATGAAATGCATAAAAATGTTTGAAATAACCATTATACAATAACAAAGTATGCAAAGGGAGAAACAATGGTTAAAACAAGGGAGAAAAACTTGTTTGAATATACATGTTGAGGGAAGCAGCCACTGAAGATTCAAATGAAAATAAAAACAATTAGGCCGAATATGAATCAACAATAAGGCTGAAAATGATCTTTATATTTTTATGAGAAATCAATACAATTTTGCATTGACTATTCATTTCCTTAAATCTCCCAGACTTGATCTCGGGCTTCTTGCTAAAAAAAAAACAAAAAAAACTCTCCAGATTCGCAATCCTTTACCTCCTCTGACTTGTAATTTGTAAGGTGTTCAGGGAAGAAACAGGCTTGACTCCCTCCTTTTATAATACACAAACATTGGCAGAATGCACCAGAGGCTATACTTTTAGTATTTGATCGGTCCATCCAAGCTACCTGATGCAAACTGCGAATTCAAGCTGAAAATTAGATTCTAGGTCTTAACTGCTTCATGGAAACAGAGCATAAATGTTACAAGGAACATACTGCAGCCATTACCTGTCTGGCTATTGGATTTGTTGAGGTTGTAAATTCATGAGTCATTCCTTCGCAGACGATCTTTCCCTTATGTAGGCCTGTTTGTTTCGTTGCAAGACGTCGCAAGTCGTAAGTCGTAAAATGAGAATGGAAAAAATGAACTGTAGCAGAGAAAATATATTGTGTTTTACGGTGTTTGGTTGATAAAGTGAAGTGTAAATGGAAAAGTATATTGTGTTTTACGGTGTTTGGTTGATAAAGTGAAAGTGTAAATGGTAAAGTATATTGTGTTTTACGGTGTTTGGTTGGTAATGTAAAAGTGTAAGTGAAAAAGTTGACCACAAAATTAACTGTAGCAGTGATTTAAATATTATAAATACTATTAAATTAAATCTACTATTGCAAATTAAATTGTATTAATAAATTTGAGATAAAAAATTAATAATCTTAATATTTTATTTATAACAATAATATTAATAAAATATTAATATAAATAGTAAAATATTACTAAAATATTAACTAAATAAATAATATAAAATTTTAAGAAAATCTAAAGAACGTTAATAAAATTTTAAGAATACTAATAAAATATAAATATTAAAAAATGTTACAACAATAATAAAATATAGTTATAATATTATAATATTAAAAATACTTGAAAATTATTATAATATAAATTTTATTATAATATTATTGTAATATTATAGAAATATAAAATTAATAAAGTAAAATATAATTATAATTTAATAATAAATTATCCTTATAGTATTATTATATTAAATTATTATTACAATATTAACATAATAAAATATTAATATAATAATAAAATATATTCTGATATTAATAAAGTAATTTTTTATATTAAAAAATAAATAAATAAATATATAGTAATTTTATATTAAACTATAATACTGTTATATTAATAAAATATTAACTCTAAATAAAATAATAAAAAATGAAATAAGTATTACTAATATAATAAAATATTAAATTAAAATAGTAAAATATTAAATATTAAAACAATAAAAAAGTTAAAGATAAAAATATAAAATAATTAAATAATTAAATAAGAAATTGAACACTATTAAAATATTAAATATTTAATTATATATTAAAAAAATAAATAATTAAATATATAGTAAAGTATAATATTGCTATATTAATAAAATATTAACTCTAAATAAAATAATAAAAAATGGAATAAGTATTAATAAAATAATAAAGTATTAAATAAAATATTAAATAAAAACATTAAATTAAAATAGTAAATATTAAATATTAAAAAATATTAAAAACAATAAAAAAATTAAAGATTAAAAATATAAAATAATTAAATAATTAAATAAGAAATTGAACACTATTTAAAATATTAAGTATTTAATAATATTAAATTATATATTGATTATCCAGTAACTGTTTGAACTGTAAGTGTACTACAAGTGAGAGTTACTTGACCATAAAATTAACTGTAGCAACTGCAAGTGGGAAAATATGAATGTAAAAGTGAGATTTACATGACCACAAATTTAACTGTAGCAACTGCAAGTGAGAAAAGAAGAGTTGCAAAAGTTTTTTTGCATTTTGCATTTTGCAAACGAAACCAAACAAGTGTAAAATGTAAAGTTGTAAAAGTTTTTACATTTTGCAAACATTTTGCAAGTTAACAAACAGGCCCGTAGAAACAACAACCTGGAAAATAAAGTTTAATGTCAGAGAGTTAGGGAAGCTGACCTAAGTGAAAACAAAGCCTGTGTAAGTTTGTAACCAAAATGAATCAACAACAATAGCAGCAGCAACAATATCAACAAAAGCAGCAGCAAAGACTACATCCCAAATCTTTTGGGGGCATACCTGAATCATTTTTCTTCATTAGGGAGGACCATCTCTTATAATTAGATTACCAACTATCATATTACTTTTAACTGCATCAATCCATCTTCTTAGGTCTTATCCTAGTCCTCATTGCTCCTAGTCCTCATTGCTTCACAAAATTATGATACCATATAACTCCTACTAACTGGCACAATTTTCGCTTGAATATGATATAGCGTTAGGGTATAAATTCGCTTGAATATCTCTACTTTCATTTGATAATTTAGGTAATTCACCACGCTATACTACACGACATTAAATAAGATTTTTTATGACCACCTTAATTTCAATTTGTGTCCAACTCTCTCCTTTTATATCCGTCTTACTCTTTTTTTGTCCACCTTTCTCAATTTCTGTTGAACTTTCTCTTTTTATATCTATCTTACTCTTTTTCTGTCCGCCATCGTCAATTTCTATCTAATTTTTTTTCTTTTTCTTTTCACCTCACTCTCTTTCTGTCTATCTTCGTCTGTCTAACTTTCTTTTTTTATATTCATCTTACTCTTTTTTTTTTGTCCACCTTCGTCAATTTCTGTCCAATTTTTTCTTTTTTGTCAACTTTTGTCAACTGTTGTCTACTTTTATACATTTCTGTCTAACATTTTAATGATGTACAAAACGTTAGAAAAGTGGACAAATTATTCAATATGTGAAGAGAAAAACTCAAAAGTGATCAGTATGATTTAAAAAATTGTCCTCTCCTTTTTATATTACAAATTCATTAAAAATAGAAATTCCATCACAATCAAATTGATATTCTCAAATTCAGTAATCTCATCACAAATTAGTCCACTTTTAAATTAAAAATTAATCGCAAATACCACCATGATTATCATCAAATTGAATAAATTTCAAAAAAAATCTCAATAAATTTTTGTCTACTTTTCACTCTTTGTATCTACTTATTGAATCATTTGTCTACTATATTCAATTTATGTCCACCAAAATGTGAAACCTGTCTACAAATAGAGTAAAATTCATCACAATGATAAATTCATTATAAATAACAAATTCATCACAAATTTATAACAATTTCATCACAAATTCATCATCCTCAAAATCCATCATCAAAATTACATAAAAATCTATTAATAGTGGAAACATTTTTCTCCTTAATTTCTTTAATCCAATAGCTAATTAGTGTTCCAGATTTTTAAATTGAATCAGATGTCCAAAATTCACATTTATTGAAGCATTAATTTTGGGGTTTATTCAATTCCAAAATTAGGAAGAATTCTTTCAAAACTTTGTAAAAAGTTAACTTCCACTTAGAGGTAAAAAAACATAAAACCTATCCGCAAATCTTAGCCTAAAAGTTAAACTGAAACCAAATCCAAATCAAATCTCAACTCTCAAAATTAGACCAACTCAAAATCCCTAACCCCAATAGAATACCTACCAAGCCCTAATTGATCACCACCATCAAAGGATCCACAAACCCTAACTCGCGTCCAGATCGAGTGAGGGATCACATCCATGGTGAGGCGAGGAGCGATGAGCTCTGCAGTCTGAGCTCTGAGCTATAGTCGAATCTTCACGAGGCGAGGAGATGGACTCGCTGGGCGAGGAGATGGGGTCGCTGGGCCGCTGGACTCTATGGGTTCAGAGAGGAGATGGGCTCAGGAGCCTCCATCAAGAAGATGGAGCTACAGTGAGATCTTCACGGCGAGTCAAGGAGATGGCTCTCTAGGCTGATCTTTTTCTTCTTCTTCTTCTTCTCTCCTTTTCTTTCTACTCTCTCTTTCTATTAATAGTATACAGGGTAATAGTATACAGGGGAGGGGGGCATATTTGATAGGTGTATTTTGGACTTTTAACTACCCACATTAATCCATGCGCATACAATCAGCATATACAGGGACTCAGGTGAACAAATACTGGTATTGAGAAACTTTTTGGCACGGATTCTGTAACACCCCATTCCCAGTATACGTGCACAGTTACGTATTCTGATTTTTGAGCATATTTTCTTCTATTATTATTATATTTATTTTCTACTATCCTTACTCATATAGCAGTACTGCATGATTTGACCTGTTCGGTATTCAGATTTGACTGATTTTAGTTTCAAATATTATCTTCTAATAATCTAGATTTTTCATGATTTTCTGGAATTTTTCGGAATTAATTATAAATCTTCAAAACCGGTGTCGGCCAGTATCATTGGTTGATTCCAGGAATTTTAATTTGCAATTGGAATCAAATTTCTGGATTCCGCTTTCACATTCCATCTTAGAATTTTGTTTTCATCCTTCGGGCATTTTCTGGGAATTTTCTGATTTTATCAAAAATTCAGCCTACCCGGTGTAGACACCGTTCTCAGTGTATTTCAGGATTTTTATTTTTATTTTAAAACTTAGATAGAATTTCTGAAAACCAATTTCACCAAAAGTCATTTTATAATATTTATGATTTTTGTGAATTTTGGATAGCATTCCGAGATACTTCAAATTTTAGTCATCCCTGGAGTTTTCGGGTTTTTTCCCAGATACCGAGAATTATTCAAGTATTCCACTTTTCTCTTTTTACCGTATTTCTCTCTCCTTCCTCAACCGCGAGTTTCGCCAGCTGGGTTCATCATTTAATGCAGCCACCCTCTCCATGCTGCATTAAATGCGTATGGGCTAATTTAACTCAAGTCCAAATCACCCATGCTTTGTCCTTTCCTTTTGAAACGCAGCTTTGCGTTTTCTCATGGACGCCAGCTTGTTGCCTTGAAACGCCACTTTGAAAGGAAGAGGATTATTATATTATTTCTCTCTCCTATATATATATCACACCCCTTTTTGTTTCTTCCTCTCCTTTGCACTTCTTCCTTCTCTTCTTGATTCCTGCAGCCTCCAACAGAGCAAGGAGAGAAACTCCTTTGGCCACCATCATCTCCACCATTCCTTCATCAAGCACCAGCAGCACCACCACTTCCCTCTTCCTCCATTTCAACTGCAGCTGCAACCAAGCATCGTCATCACCACCATCTTCTTCAGCCTCTCTCCATCACTTTGTGAAGACCGGCCTCTCCTTTGGGTTGGGGCCGTGTTCTTCTCGGTTGACAGGACTCGAGGCCGGTGCCCTCCTTTTGGTTTGGGACCGAGCTTCATCACCGTAGATTTCCCGGTAATCGTTCACGATTATTCCGGTGATCGTTTTGGTGATTGACTTGGCAAGGGATCATCTTTTTCACTTGGCACTCTTGCTGGTCATTGGACGCGTTCTAGGCGAGTAATTCTACTCGCCAAGACTTGGACATTAATTCTATACTTGTAATAATATCAACAAACTCAGCCCTCAAACATCAGGATCTGTTCTCTGTTCTGCACCCATATTAGTCGACTTGGCCAGCCCATTAGTCGACTAGCTCTCTTGCAAACGCAGCCTTGTTATTCTGAAACGCACCCTATTAGTCGACTAATTATTATCCCTAATCGACTAACTTTCCTGAGACGCGATTCTTGGAAACGCAGCTCTGGGAAACGCGGCTCTTGGAAACGCGACCTTGAGAGACGCGCTCTTTCTTGAAACGCGGTCTACTCTTTCATCCCCTTACTGGCTAACTCCTTCTGGTGAGACGCGGACTTGTGAAACGCGGATTCATGAGACGCGGACTTGTGGCAAGACGCTGACCTGTGAAACGCGACTTCGTGAGACGCCGTTTTGCGAAACGCAGCAGACTAGTCGACTATCCCAATACACTAGTCGACTAACCCTTTTTCTGAAAACGCTGATCTCCTGAAACGCCACCTTACTAGTCGACTTGCCTTTTCCTATAGTCGACTAACTCCCCCATTAGTCGACTAATCACCTTCCTTAATCGACTAATCTTGACTGAATCACTTTGATTAACTATTTTCTTGGGAATAAGTCTTATACTTGGAACATGCATTATATATTGTTATTTCATGACATGTTACTTGATGAATATCACCTCTTATCATGCTATCCATTAACACAAGGCATGATACACCTGACTCCTATAATTATCACTGTAACGGGAATGATGACCGGACTTCATGATTTACCAATTTGATTACATGATAGTACGAACCAGTACTCCTGATATACCTGTATTCCTGTCATGCTCCTGCTCATTCCCAAAATTTGATAATTACCTAATATTCATAAAATAAGACAACTTGCATTGGGTCGGGGGAAACATGCGGCTGTCAATATGTGTTCGTGTTTACAGTGGTATTAGGTATGTTGTGCAACTAAATTTCCGGTCTGACCTGTGGGCCTCCAGGCGACCGAGGGGAGTGCTGACTCCCTCCTTCCTGGTACCATCATGATAAGGGCATACAATAAGTCCCTCCTGTTAGCCTTGCGGCAGGTTCCGTCCACCAAGCAACGGAACATCCTGGGCCGTGGTCCGGGTATGCACGGGACCCACTGTAAATATAGTTCGTTGATACCCCCGCTGGTTTTCAATAACAACCTTGCTTTACTGGGATATGGATCTATGTGTGCTGGGACGCTAGTCCACATAGCTAGATAGCAGGGTAAGGTGAGCTATAATAATAATAATGATAAAAGACGCTAATTGTGGATGTTGTATGTGCTTAGATTACGGTGACATGAGATAAAGGTATATAGATGAGGGTTTCCTTGTTTGGATTATTCCCTCGAAGTACTATTCTCATGAGGCCGTAACTTAAGCTTATACAATGCCCTTTCGCTTATAACATGTCGTACTTCTTTTACTTGCTGGCTGATTTCTCATGATATTATACCAACTCTCATGCTCATGTTTTTATTGCCACTCGGCTGTAGCCCACTCTACTTGTTTGGGAGGTCCTGACTCCCTTAAATTTGTATGTTCAGGTTCCGAACCTTGGATCGAGGTGGAGCCTTCTGTGGAAGATCAAGCTTTCCTTGCCGAGCAAGTTGACTAGTCTCGATTTCTGTTGTACCTGACCTTCCTTTTGAGCTCGCGGGATCCCCTTTCAACTCGTGAGCATATTGTAATTATATTGTAAATCGTACTTTTGTGCTCGGCTGTGATATATGATGCATGTGATATGTAAGAGTATGTCACAACTTGTGATAACCTTGTATAATTGTATTTCTTGTGTTGGCATATGAATGGGCACTACGCTTGTCGTACTCTGATTCTTGCTTGTACTGATGCTTAACGTATATACGTGAGGGTATTTCCGACCTGCGTATGTACGTTGCAGTAACGTCCCCGTACCCTCCGGACCGGGGCGTTACAGGTTGGTATCAGAGCCTAGGCTCTCACACCTATAGTACAACCAAGCAGCAAATTAATGGAATTGCCATTGCCAACTACAATGTACAAAGTTATCTAGTCCTTCTTGATTCCTTTCCTTGTGTCCTAAAATCCTTCCATCTTTCCAGTTTCCAGTCATCTTTTTACCAACATAGGTATGGATAGAAGGACGGGTCGTAGCAACTCCGGGCAAGCATCAAATGGACCCGTGGGAGAGAATGTTGAGATTCTAAGGGTTATCTAGACTATGATGGAAAATCAGCAACAGCAGACGGAACTCCTTCGGCAAGAGTTAGTGACCCCTAAGGAACAAAGGCCGGGGAATGTATCAGACTTCAGGCGGTTACAACCGGCGATATTCACGGGAGAAGAGAAACTACTAGATGCTGAGCAATGGCTGATTGACACCACAGATCTGTTGAACGCAGCCGGGTCCCAAAAGAAAATCAAGTGGAGGTCGCCAAGATTCAGCTAAAGGATGTAACCAGGACCTGGTGGCTAGCTGAAGAAGCGAGATTGGAGAAACCTGTCTCGTGGGACCAGTTCTCCCAAAGCTTCTATAGTAGATTTTTCCCTGCCACCGCTCAGAAAGAAATGGAAGAACAGTTCATCCGACTTCAGCAGTGGAAACCGGTCTGTGGACGAGTATGCCGCTGAGTTCTTGAGACTGAGCCGCTTCGCTCCATATATGGTGGCTGATGAAGAAAAGCGGGCGGATAGGTTCCAACAGGGTTTGCGAATGGACATTCAAATCCTCTTGATGCCCCAACAGCTAAAAACGTATTCCCAAGTCCTCACCATAGCCCGGGAGGTGGAGCGAGGTCTGGAGAAAGGGAAATCTAATATGATGAGGAACCAGGCCATGAAGAGGCCATTTCCACAAGCAGGGAGAGGAGGTCCATTCAGAACAGCGAGAGTCCCAGCCATGAGACGGCCATTCCGACCAGCCCCCTTCCAGACAACCCAACCATTCCCCGTTTGTAACTATTGCCAGAAACCGGGTCACACTCAGCAGAATTGCCGAAGGGCAAATGGGTTATGCCTGGCATGTGGTTCCCGTGATCATTCAGTAGAAGTCTGCCCCCACAAGAGAATGGGAATAGCCAACCAAGTACTACCAGCACTTCCAGGACCAGATGGACAGAGGAACCAGGGACCGATGGTTAGGAGAGCTCTTCCCCTCCCCCACAGCAAGTAAACCGCCCAGTCCAGAGGGGAGTTAGAGCTGCAGCAGGCCGTGGAAGAGGACGAGCTTACAACCTGACAGCGGAAGAGGCCGAAACTTCTGGAGAAGTGGTAACAGGTAAGATCAGGGTACACTCGAAGCCCGTTCTTGCCCTCTTTGATTCGGGTGTGTTGACACTTAAAAAAGACAAGATTCTCATTGGTCCGAACGATGTCTAAACTTGTTGACATTTACAAAAGACAAGGGACAGACGAGCTGAAGACCAGTTTTCACCCACCTCCAAGGGACAAGGAAGCGATGGACTCCACTGATCCAGCAAGCAGAACAGTGAACCCGGATTGTTTCTAACAGACCTCAGCAGGTCTAAAATGCTAGCATTTAGCATTACATTAGCCCAAGGAGATAGCCTCGCTTGAGAGGCTAACATCATCCAGAGCACCGCCAGGAAGCTAACTGATAGCTTCGCCGAAAACCCTCTTTTCGGACTTCGCCGAAGACCCTCTTTTCGGACTTCGCCAGGAATTGCCTCTAGCTCCGCTATGAGCCTCAAAGCGGGCAGCTCCGCCATCAGCCTGCTATGGTCAACCTTTGACCAATCAAATCTCCTGATGAGATCGGATTCAATCTAATCAAATCCAATCAGGATTCAAATATGGCAGGTGATTGCCACAATCTCTTGACTCTCTTGAAACGAGTAAGTGGATCAAGGAGAATCAATCAACGATATGGAAAGGATCATAACATATCGGAAAGATCAACCGATTTGCCATTTTCTAGCTCCGCGGAAGCTATTATAGCCTCGCAGCAAGGCTACTTTCCAGATTCAAACAGATTCGGTTCAATCTGTTTCTATATCTTCAAAGGGGACGATTATACCCTTACTTTCCCTATAAATAGCCCGTCAGGGGCACAAGGGAGAGGCATCGGATTGCAGAGGAAGGAGCCATCAATTGCCTTCTGATCGCAAGAATCGATCAATTAGCTTCTTCGACTGAGGCTTCTTCATAACGCACCGTGCGTTCTCGAATTCAGAGACCTTTTAGAGAATTGCTTTCTCTATCCAGGGTGTTGATACCCTAACATCGTCCTTCTTCTCAAGGAATCTCCGGAACCAGGCGAGAAGGAATTCCTTATCGAAGGCGATTTTGAGAAGCAGCAAGAGGGTTCTACCAATCCTCTATTCTCTGATTCCCGGAACCAGGCGAGAAGGGAATCTCATCGCTCGCATCGTCAAAGGGACAAAGTGGTCGCGCGCTGACCAGACTCCTATCGGCACACTTCTCCAGAATCTCTGAGGGATCTACTTGTAATCTTTTAAGAATACTTGTAATTTAGCTCCTCAAACTCTTTTTTGTAAGTTTTTCCCCTTTGCAAACATAATGGAAAACAAGATGGCGACTCCGCTGGGGAATGTATTCTCCTCTGCTGAGAATCAAGTGTCGCAATGCGACGAACAGACCTTCGGGTCTATCTCTGAATTCAGAAAAGCCGGTGCAGCCAGATCTTCTCTGGCTAAATCTTCAAGCAAAGTCTCTGCGGAGACGGAAAAGGTTCTCTACAAACCTGCCGCGGTCCTCTGGCGCAACAAGGAAACATGTCCGCAGCCCAGATCCTGCACTTTTGAGAACCTGGTTATCCAAATTGATCAAAGAAGATTTGAAGAAGTCCTCTCTGGGGGTGGCTTGATGCTTCGAGCACGGAAGCACAAGAAGGTCTTCATGGCCAAGGTTTCAGATCAGAAACCAGAGGCAGAATTTCGCCAACACCCCACAGCCCCGCTTGTGGCTATTCAGGTTCCTTGCGAACCTATACATCCTCTGTCAAAGCGGATATGGAAGCCTAAACAGAAGTCCTCTGCTGAAGCTTCAGGCGTAGCCTCGCCAAAGCCGCGCCCCTCTTATGAAGAAAAAGGCAAGATGCCCGCCTGTACCAACAATGCTGCCAACCATAAAGTCAAGACGGCAATCATACCGTCTCCTAGTGCAGCAATGCCTACCGCTAGCCTTGTCCTCACAAGCAAGGCTATTGTACCTCGGCGTACTCATCGGGTTTACAGCCGCGAGGCTAGAACCTGTAACGCCCCGATCCCGGCGATACGGGGTCGTCACTGCAACGTATATACGTAGGTCAGAACTACCCTCCCGTATATACGCTAAGCATCAGTACAGACAAGAATCAGAGTACGGAAGCAAATGGTGCATTATACATTCCAACACATATATATACAATCACAGAGTTATCACCAGAGGTGATGAATATTACAATAATATAACATCACAGATATGCGCAAATGCGGGAATACAAGAGATATACACATATATGAACGATACAAAAAGGGAGTTCACATACAAGTATACAAGGATAGTACAAGTATGAACAGTATAAAAGAGCATGGACAGTATAAGTATAAACAGAAGGGCACTCACGAGAAAACTCGAGAGGCACACAGGGGGCCTGGAAGGAAATGGCTCTGAAAGGTAGGCTGGTGATCCACGCTACCGCTGCGCCACTCTGATCACAACAAGGAGGTCTACACGCTCCAAGCTCCAATACCTGGACATGAGAATCCAGGGGAGTCAGTGAAACTCCCCAGGCGAGTAGGATACAAAACCAGGTGGCGAGCCAGGAGGAACACAAGTGACAAACTCAGAAGACAGGAGGGTTAGAACACAAGTAAAGCAGGTATGAACAAGTATAACACAGTATCCATAAAACAGGAAATCCGGAGTAAAGCTGAATATAAGCAAAAGTGATTGTATATGCTTAAATCACGGTCACATGAGACTAGTACATCGAAGGAATAATCCAAACAAGGAAACCCTCATATATATACCTTTATCTCATGCCACAGAAATATCTAAGCGTATAGAATCAGAGATGCAAATCACATGAAAGTCAAACAGGAATACGAAACCGAAATCATAACATGTATAGCAAGTACAACAGGAATCATAACAGGTACCAATTATTATTATTATTACTCGTCTGACCCATATATCTAGGTATGTGTCTCGGTATCGATCCCAACTCACATACATCCATATATAAGCTAGGCGAGGTTGTTAACGGAAGTAGATGGAGAACTGATATCTCTTCTTATAGAGGTACGTGGAAGCAATCATGTAACATATTCCCAAGCTATAAGCAAGATGTTAATCTCCACTTATAGAGGTACGTAATCAGGTAACATATTCCCAAGCTATAAGCAAGATATCATTCCGGCATCCATCACTTCCTCCCATACCCCAATACAAGTTGTAGTTTATTAAGGATTATCAGTTTACGGGAATAACAGGAATAAGTCATGATCAGGAATCAGGAGTACATAAGTATATATAGTCAGGTCACTGCATATAAAGCAGGAATACAGGTCACTGCATATAAAGCAGGAATACAGGTCACTGATCATGATACAGGATAATAAGTCAAGTTCCCGTAAAGGTAATAATCACAAGGTCAAGTGTATCATGCTTGGTTTTAAGAGATAGCATGACTAGGTGGTGATGTATAGCAAGCAATAAAACATAATAACAGACTTATAACATGCCCGATAAATCATGACATGACAAGGGGGTCTAGCAGGTCAGGTGATAATATGGTAAAGGTCAGGTGGTCAGGTGATAACACAGTTACCAAGTGATATACATGTGTTAAAAGGTAGCATGTAATGACAGGTCTGAAATAATAGCAGGGCAAGTGATAACATATCAGAAACCAAGAATACAACGACCACGAAGGGTCTGCCACGCATATCATGAAAGCAGTAAAAGATACAACGACCACGAAGGGTCTGCCACGCATAGTATGAAAGCAGTAAAGGATACATGGAATAAAGTATATGAAAACATGAAGCGAAATACTTATCGAGCCGATGAAACGGGAAACTCAAAGAGAGGCGAGATTACTCGCCTAAATCACCAATACGCCGAAATACCCGAAATCCACTGAAGTCCGGGACTCGCCATCAAATATAATAAAATGTAAATATTTGTGGAGAGAGAAAGGAGGAGGAGAGAGAAGAGAGAGAAAGAGAGGGAAAGTTTAGAGAGAGAAAGAGAGAACCAGAGAGGGATTCCTAGAGAGAGAAAGAGAGACCTAGGGAAGAAGAGCTAGAGAGAGTTAGAGAGAGAAACTGAGGGAGATTTCTAGAGAGAGAAAATCTAGAGAGAGTGATTTCTAGAGAGAGGAAGTGTAGAGAGAGAAAGGGATATCCTAGAGAGAGAAAATGGGGATTTTTAGAGAGAGGAAACCTAGAGAGAGAAAGTCTAGAGAGAGATCTATTTAGAGAGAGAAAGAGTAAAAGACTAGAGTGAGAGAGGGATTGAGAGAGAGAGAGTAAAGAGAGAGAGAGAGAGTAAGAGGGAGAGAGTGAGGGATCAGGAGAGAGAGAAAGAGAAAGAGAGAGAGAGATGAGAGAGAGAGAGAGGGAACAAGAGAGAGAGAGATAGGGCAGGAGAGAGAGAGAAGAACAGGGGGGCAGCAGCCCCCCCTCTTCACTCAGGCGCAGGGGGCGGGAAGCCCCCTGGCCGGGCAGGGCCGCCGGCCACCGGCCGTCGGCGGAGCGCCGGCGGCTCGCCGGCGCTGGGGTGGCCACGGCCACCCCAGAGAAGAGACAGGGAGGGGGCAGCAGCCCCCTCCCTCCAACAGGTCACGGCCAGGGCTGTTGCCCTGGCCGGGCCAGACTCTGGCCGCGGCGGCGCGGCCAGAGGACAGAGGGGGAGAGGACGAGGGCCCGCCGGCCCTCGGTGGCCGGCCAGGCCAGGGGTGGCCGCCGGCCACCCCAACAGTGAGGGAGAGAGGGAGAAAAGAGGGGAGAGAGGGAGATCTGAGAGAGAGGAGAGGGGAAATCGGTCCCCTCTCCGGCCAGTGGCCGCCGGCGGCGGTCCTGGCCGCCGGCGTGGCCAACAGAGAGAGAGGGAGGAGAGAGAGTGAAGGAGAGAAAGGGGAGAAGAAAGAGGGGGCTCCGCCCCTCCTCCGCCTACGCACAGGGGGCCTGCAGGCCCCCTGGCCGCACCCCGCCGCCGGCGACGCGCCGGCGGCGCTCGGCCTCCATCGGGCGCCGGAGAAGAAGGGAAGGCGGCGGTCGCTAGGCTCGCAGAAGAGAAGAAGGAGAAGAAAGAGAAAAAGAAAAAGAAGAAGGAAAAGAAAGAAAAGAAAAAGGGGTTTATTTATTTGGAAATGATTGATGTGATGGGGGAGTAGGTGGATGAGATTGGAGAGGGGTGATGTGGCAGGTTGACTTTGGGGGAAGGAAAAAGTAAAGGAAATGGAGAAAGAGAGAGAAGGAAATAATATTATTAAAATAGGGTAAAAATCCGACTGTTTCGGAATCGTTCCGAAAAATCCTCAAAAATAGAAAATAATATTTTAAGATGCTCGGTGAAATCGGATTCGAGAAATTCAATGTAGATTTCAAATTAAAAATCCTGGAATCTTCCGGCGATACCGGTCGACACCAAAACCGGTGAATTTCCGATAAATTCTGAAAAATCTCAAAAAATGAGTTTAGATAGAAAATGATATTATAAGATGTATCGTGAAAGCCGTTTTAAGAAATACTTTATAGTTTTAAAACTAAAAATCCCGGAACCAGCTAACTGCCGACTCCGGTGGAATTTCCATAAAATCATAAAATCCCCAGAAAAAGAATGTAGGTAGAAAATATGATTCTAAGAAATAATGTCTAAAGGATCATTTAGAAATTCCAAACCGTTTAAGAATTAAAAATCCAGGAATCGGTCAGCGGCACTGGCCGACACCGGTTTTGAAAATATTCCTTTTAATTCCAGAAAAATCCAGAAAATCACATAAAATCTAGAACATTGGAAAATGATGTTTGAAACAGAAATCGGTCAAATCGGAATAGTGGAATTGTCCAAACCGAGTAATACTCTGGGATTCGGGCCTTCGGTCCAAACCAAGGTTGACTCCGAATCCACGAATCCAAAACCAAGACAAAACAATCATGTAAGGAATTCATAATACAGAATAAATACAGAAAACGAATCGAAAAATACGATCGAAAATCTGAATACGCAACTAAGTACGTATTCCAGGAACGGGGTATTACAATCCACCCACCTTACAAAAAATTGCGTCCTCGCAATTTCGTTAAGGGGCAAATGGAATACAAAGGGAACAAAGGCTGGAATCTATACTAATTAAGATATGAAGCACTATAGGTAGGGCTCTCAAGTCAACTGTACAATAATTATCCTCCGCACTTCTGGCTGTATAAATCTCCGAATAATGCTGAATGATACTGATGATGTCGTGGCTGTGTAATAAATATACTGATGATGTCGTGGCTGTGTAATAAATATACTGATGATGTCGTGGCTGTGTAATAATTTTGCTGATGATGTCGTGGCTGTGTAATAAATGAATAAAGAAAACCCTAATACTCCTGAGCATAATAATAAGGAAGACCGATAATTAAGAATCCCAACTGTTGTCTTCTGAAAGATAGCCAGATCAGATTCGATCTGGAGAATACCAAGCTTCATAGAATTTGCCGAGAGATCCCATAATAGCTTCATGCAGAACCAGCCACTACCTTCCTAGTCTAGTCATATCTTAAGATAGTATAAGGCTTCATAAAACCAAAACATAAAACCAAAACGGGGAAAGGATAGGAGAGATCAGGAATCCAAGGAAAAGATAGTCAAGGAGGGATTTGAAATCAAAGGAAAGATAGTCAAGAAATAGATAACTCTGCACTTGCAGTTGGAATGTATAACCAAGACTCATGTATTCCAGTTGCAAATCTCTTTACCATTGATTTGCCTTCTGGACGTACTGAGGAGGTTAGAGCCTAGGCTCTGATACCAACCTGTAACGCCCCGATCCCGGCGATACGGGGTCGTCACTGCAACGTATATACGTAGGTCAGAACTACCCTCCCGTATATACGCTAAGCATCAGTACAGACAAGAATCAGAGTACGGAAGCAAATGGTGCATTATACATTCCAACACATATATATACAATCACAGAGTTATCACCAGAGGTGATGAATATTACAATAATATAACATCACAGATATGCGCAAATGCGGGAATACAAGAGATATACACATATATGAACGATACAAAAAGGGAGTTCACATACAAGTATACAAGGATAGTACAAGTATGAACAGTATAAAAGAGCATGGACAGTATAAGTATAAACAGAAGGGCACTCACGAGAAAACTCGAGAGGCACACAGGGGGCCTGGAAGGAAATGGCTCTGAAAGGTAGGCTGGTGATCCACGCTACCGCTGCGCCACTCTGATCACAACAAGGAGGTCTACACGCTCCAAGCTCCAATACCTGGACATGAGAATCCAGGGGAGTCAGTGAAACTCCCCAGGCGAGTAGGATACAAAACCAGGTGGCGAGCCAGGAGGAACACAAGTGACAAACTCAGAAGACAGGAGGGTTAGAACACAAGTAAAGCAGGTATGAACAAGTATAACACAGTATCCATAAAACAGGAAATCCGGAGTAAAGCTGAATATAAGCAAAAGTGATTGTATATGCTTAAATCACGGTCACATGAGACTAGTACATCGAAGGAATAATCCAAACAAGGAAACCCTCATATATATACCTTTATCTCATGCCACAGAAATATCTAAGCGTATAGAATCAGAGATGCAAATCACATGAAAGTCAAACAGGAATACGAAACCGAAATCATAACATGTATAGCAAGTACAACAGGAATCATAACAGGTACCAATTATTATTATTATTACTCGTCTGACCCATATATCTAGGTATGTGTCTCGGTATCGATCCCAACTCACATACATCCATATATAAGCTAGGCGAGGTTGTTAACGGAAGTAGATGGAGAACTGATATCTCTTCTTATAGAGGTACGTGGAAGCAATCATGTAACATATTCCCAAGCTATAAGCAAGATGTTAATCTCCACTTATAGAGGTACGTAATCAGGTAACATATTCCCAAGCTATAAGCAAGATATCATTCCGGCATCCATCACTTCCTCCCATACCCCAATACAAGTTGTAGTTTATTAAGGATTATCAGTTTACGGGAATAACAGGAATAAGTCATGATCAGGAATCAGGAGTACATAAGTATATATAGTCAGGTCACTGCATATAAAGCAGGAATACAGGTCACTGCATATAAAGCAGGAATACAGGTCACTGATCATGATACAGGATAATAAGTCAAGTTCCCGTAAAGGTAATAATCACAAGGTCAAGTGTATCATGCTTGGTTTTAAGAGATAGCATGACTAGGTGGTGATGTATAGCAAGCAATAAAACATAATAACAGACTTATAACATGCCCGATAAATCATGACATGACAAGGGGGTCTAGCAGGTCAGGTGATAATATGGTAAAGGTCAGGTGGTCAGGTGATAACACAGTTACCAAGTGATATACATGTGTTAAAAGGTAGCATGTAATGACAGGTCTGAAATAATAGCAGGGCAAGTGATAACATATCAGAAACCAAGAATACAACGACCACGAAGGGTCTGCCACGCATATCATGAAAGCAGTAAAAGATACAACGACCACGAAGGGTCTGCCACGCATAGTATGAAAGCAGTAAAGGATACATGGAATAAAGTATATGAAAACATGAAGCGAAATACTTATCGAGCCGATGAAACGGGAAACTCAAAGAGAGGCGAGATTACTCGCCTAAATCACCAATACGCCGAAATACCCGAAATCCACTGAAGTCCGGGACTCGCCATCAAATATAATAAATGTAAATATTTGTGGAGAGAGAAAGGAGGAGGAGAGAGAAGAGAGAGAAAGAGAGGGAAAGTTTAGAGAGAGAAAGAGAGAACCAGAGAGGGATTCCTAGAGAGAGAAAGAGAGACCTAGGGAAGAAGAGCTAGAGAGAGTTAGAGAGAGAAACTGAGGGAGATTTCTAGAGAGAGAAAATCTAGAGAGAGTGATTTCTAGAGAGAGGAAGTGTAGAGAGAGAAAGGGATATCCTAGAGAGAGAAAATGGGGATTTTTAGAGAGAGGAAACCTAGAGAGAGAAAGTCTAGAGAGAGATCTATTTAGAGAGAGAAAGAGTAAAAGACTAGAGTGAGAGAGGGATTGAGAGAGAGAGAGTAAAGAGAGAGAGAGAGAGTAAGAGGGAGAGAGTGAGGGATCAGGAGAGAGAGAAAGAGAAGAGAGAGAGAGAGATGAGAGAGAGAGAGAGGGAACAAGAGAGAGAGAGATAGGGCAGGAGAGAGAGAGAAGAACAGGGGGGCAGCAGCCCCCCTCTTCACTCAGGCGCAGGGGGCGGAAGCCCCCTGGCCGGGCAGGGCCGCCGGCCACCGGCCGTCGGCGGAGCGCCGGCGGCTCGCCGGCGCTGGGGTGGCCACGGCCACCCCAGAGAAGAGACAGGGAGGGGGCAGCAGCCCCCTCCCTCCAACAGGTCACGGCCAGGGCTGTTGCCCTGGCCGGGCCAGACTCTGGCCGCGGCGGCGCGGCCAGAGGACAGAGGGGGAGAGGACGAGGGCCCGCCGGCCCTCGGTGGCCGGCCAGGCCAGGGGTGGCCGCCGGCCACCCCAACAGTGAGGGAGAGAGGGAGAAAAGAGGGGGAGAGAGGGAGATCTGAGAGAGAGGAGAGGGGAAATCGGTCCCCTCTCCGGCCAGTGGCCGCCGGCGGCGGTCCTGGCCGCCGGCGTGGCCAACAGAGAGAGAGGGAGGAGAGAGAGTGAAGGAGAGAAAGGGGAGAAGAAAGAGGGGGCTCCGCCCCTCCTCCGCCTACGCACAGGGGGCCTGCAGGCCCCCTGGCCGCACCCCGCCGCCGGCGACGCGCCGGCGGCGCTCGGCCTCCATCGGGCGCCGGAGAAGAAGGGAAGGCGGCGGTCGCTGGGCTCGCAGAAGAGAAGAAGGAGAAGAAAGAGAAAAAGAAAAAGAAGAAGGAAAAGAAAGAAAAGAAAAAGGGGTTTATTTATTTGGAAATGATTGATGTGATGGGGGAGTAGGTGGATGAGATTGGAGAGGGGTGATGTGGCAGGTTGACTTTGGGGAAGGAAAAAGTAAAGGAAATGGAGAAAGAGAGAGAAGGAAATAATATTATTAAAATAGGGTAAAAATCCGACTGTTTCGGAATCGTTCCGAAAAATCCTCAAAAATAGAAAATAATATTTTAAGATGCTCGGTGAAATCGGATTCGAGAAATTCAATGTAGATTTCAAATTAAAAATCCTGGAATCTTCCGGCGATACCGGTCGACACCAAAACCGGTGAATTTCCGATAAATTCTGAAAAATCTCAAAAAATGAGTTTAGATAGAAAATGATATTATAAGATGTATCGTGAAAGCCGTTTTAAGAAATACTTTATAGTTTTAAAACTAAAAATCCCGGAACCAGCTAACTGCCGACTCCGGTGGAATTTCCATAAAATCATAAAATCCCCAGAAAAAGAATGTAGGTAGAAAATATGATTCTAAGAAATAATGTCTAAAGGATCATTTAGAAATTCCAAACCGTTTAAGAATTAAAAATCCAGGAATCGGTCAGCGGCACTGGCCGACACCGGTTTTGAAAATATTCCTTTTAATTCCAGAAAAATCCAGAAAATCACATAAAATCTAGAACATTGGAAAATGATGTTTGAAACAGAAATCGGTCAAATCGGAATAGTGGAATTGTCCAAACCGAGTAATACTCTGGGATTCGGGCCTTCGGTCCAAACCAAGGTTGACTCCGAATCCACGAATCCAAAACCAAGACAAAACAATCATGTAAGGAATTCATAATACAGAATAAATACAGAAAACGAATCGAAAAATACGATCGAAAATCTGAATACGCAACTAAGTACGTATTCCAGGAACGGGGTATTACAGAACCAAAGCACTATTCGGTGCTAATCCTTTCCGCAGGACTAAGGGGAACGATGCGTTGTCCCATATACCAGATTATTCAGGCCCCTACAGGGCCGACCTGCGAGGATTCTTGGCGGACAAGCGGAGATTAAAGCATTTCCAGATTACTTCCTCCTGTTGTCGACGAAGTGGATGCCAGTTCGTGATGGTCCATTCTATGCAGTGTCGGTTACGACCGACCCTTGCCACCTCTCCATATCGGCGATCAGTCTTTGATCGACTGTCTGCGCGCATCCCGATGAGGCATCCCAAAAGGAGCGGGCCACCGGATCCAGCCTCTGCATCCGTCAACATGACCGGAAGGGGGCGAGAGCCGCGCGGAAGAAGTCAAGCCTCTGACGACACCCCTTTCGGCTCCCCAGATCCGGACTACTGCCCAGGCTTAGCTGAAGTCTTGGTGCATGAAGAAGGTGTTTTCCGAAACACCAGATCCAGGGTAGCGATACCCTATAATTATGAACAGCCTTCCTCCTCAAGGGCCCTGATCCCGCCACAATCCGGACGATCACCCCAATCGTCTGACGGAGAAGATGGAGACAGCGGGTATGCTTCTTCAGCAACAGTCAGTTCCGTGCGAACGGACAAATCATCGGTTAATATGGCCGATAACGCCAATGACGACCTTCGTCGGCGTTTGGAGGCTCAGGAGCAGACCTCTAGAACTCAGCAAGAGGCCCTGGACAATATTCAACAGATGCTCGCTCAGCTCCTCAGCAACCGGAATGATGATACCGGAAGTAATCATGACGAGGAGGGGCATCTCAGCAATGATCCGCCCAAGACGGAGAAATCTAAGGGAGGCTCTTCCCTGGATGCCGAAGTCCTTAAAGGCCTTCAAGCTCAAATTTCATCCCTGGCTCAAAAGGATGAATTGAAGAAAGTGGGGGTAGTCCGTCCTTACCCACTGGAATGGGATTCGGTGTCATATCCGCCAAAGTTCAAACCACCAACGTTGCACACGTATGATGGTAAGAGCTCGCCCAATCAGCACATCTACTATTTCCGGTCTCAGACCGGTAATGTTCTAAACAACGACGCCATCATGGCTAGGTTGTTCATCGGCACCCTGAAAGGGGTAGCATTCGACTGGTTCCGAAGCCTTCCTCAGGGCTCTATCAATTCCTGGGTCGACCTGGAAACCGGTTCCTCTCTCGCTTCTATGAGGACGATACCGAAGTGACCATGGATAAGCTCCTTTCCACTGTGCAGAGGAAAGGCGAATCTGTCCGTGAATACATTGAGCGGTTCAGAAATCTATCTCTGATGTGCCCAGCAGGGATGCCTTTACCCATGCTTTTACAAACATGCAGACATAACTTCTCGGATCAAGTAGAAGTTCGCATGGGGGCTGTCAAGGCCCATACTTGGAAGGAATTGGTCGAACAAGCTGAGATAGCCGAGAAATCGGCTAAGAAGTTCGAGCCATCCGCCCCTAGAAGCAAATGGGGCACGAACAACAAAGGGCGTAGCGATCTCCCGCAGTCTTCCCAAGCTAAGGGAAGGAAATTATGTCCGTCGAACTGACCGGGGACATGCAGTCAAAGGCCAAGAAGAGCGGCGTCAACAGCCAAGAGCCCAAGTTTCCTCCGAAGCAGTACTCCTTCAGAGATGACCAGGTGGTCACGATATTCCATCTGCTCCATAAAGGGAATAAGATGAAGCTGCCAGATGCTCGGCGACCTAATGAGATAGGGCGCACAAATGACCCTAAATACTGCCTCTACCACAGGATGATCCACCATCCTACCGACAAGTGCTATGTTCTTAAGGATAGAATTCAAGCCTTGGTCGACGCCGGAGTCCTCACACTGAAGACGGAACAGAAGAAAGTCACTGCCAATATGGTGACTCTTGAGTTCGGCACTACCCAGAAGGTCATGGTTCCTGACGGGACCTATCCAGCCCCGATGCCACGGCTAGAAGTCAAGCATCCTCCAGCCATGACTCAATACAACAAGGGTCTCGTCCCTTTGACATTGGAGACAGGGGAAGTTATGTGGATACACCCTGACCTCGTCCAAGACGTACAGCAGACGTCGAACGACTCCAGCAGAAAGGGCAAGTCCTGCAATGTCATCTCTGTCCTGCCAGACGATGGTAATCTTACTTCGGCTTCCCTCAGCGATTCTGAAGAAGAAAAGCATGCCTGTACAGCGCGGGCAGATGCGCCTCAACAGACGGGCACCCGGTCTGGAAAGTCATATCAAAGGCAATATGACAAATCTACTGACGAGATACAACGGCAAACGACGTCAGTACCAATGCCGGCATCCACTCCAGTCCTGACCAAAGGGAAGGAGAAGCCTAAGGAGGTGCGATTCGACCATGTGTTGAAGAAACCGCCAGGCCAAGGGTTAGCCACGCCCTTTCGCTTTGATATATTGGCCCACTTAGCCATATCCCGGCTCGTATCACAATACACGAGCTTCTTCGTCTCTCTAAAGAGACGAGAGAGGCACTCAGAGATGCGCTAGCCAACTCAGAGTCCTTTCTGACATGCATGCCTGAAATCCCTGGTGATGAGATGCAGCCTCCCTGCTCAGAGTGCCATCACGCGCAGTCAAAGGTACCTGCCATTACCTTCACGGCGGAAGATATGCTTCTCAAAGACAACAAGCATGACCGACCTCTGTACTATACCGGATATATCGGTTCAACCTGCATTGAAAGAGTACAAGTCGATCCGGGGTCTGCTCTCAGCATCATCCCCAAAAGGCTCCTCTACTTCCTCGGCATACCACTGTACAGGTTGTCTGCAACCACCACTACAATATATGGTTTCAACGCCGGGAGCAGCCATCCGCTTGGAAAGATTCGGCTCCGCTGCAGAATCGGAAGCCTGAAGTCAGAGGTGACGTGCTATGTCATTGATGCTGACACATCATACAACCTGCTACTAGGACGACCTTGGATCCATGCCAACTGGATCGTTCCGTCCACTCTCCATCAGTGCTTCAAGTATGTTGAGGATGATGCGACAGTACGAACTGTCTTCGCTGAAAAGCAACCCTTTAAGGGGGGGAAAACTACTTCACTGATGCCCTCCTATATCAAGAGGCTAGTGGAACGCCGGGAGAACCATTGCCAGACGATGATGAAAGTGGCAATGAGGCAGATTCGGAATCTGAAACGGGCATGCCGGCCATTCTGATTGGCGAGCCAATTGTAGCATGCTTTAATGATCCCCGATGTAAGATCCCTTCTGATGAGGAAGGCGAATGGATAATTAATGATGATATTTCTTTTGATTATCCTGCGAGCATCGAGTCGATTAAATCCATTATGGATGGCTCTCTTCGCATGCCCGTACATGAGCCAAGTTCGGCCATTACATCTGTGGAGGTGATAGAAGGGGCCACGCTGGTGATCCCTCCGTCCAAGCAAGGACAGTCGCCGATAATCTTCGGCAGAGCCCGGCCAGGGAGATTCTCAACTACAGACTCAAGCTCGGACTCAGAAGTTCCACAGTTCTTCCATTACGCGCCATCAGCGCGCCATATTATGAAAAAGATGGGCTACAACCTGAAGCAGGGAGCGGGCCTAAACTTCGAAAAGGAAGACGCGGCTTGATGCGTAACTCCGTCCCAAGAGGAAAACCTGCAAATTACTATGATAGTACACGCAGGGGGTTAGGGTATGTTACACCCACGTCATCAACAACAGTTCAGGTCAAAGGCGACGGATCGATCCCATCACAGTCGACCTCATCCTCCGAATGGGACTCTGATGTCAGCATAGGAGGAATATTCGAAAGCCTCATGACTTCAAGCAGTCAGTTGGAACCCGCAGAGGTTGCCAATGAGGAATCATGGGCCCAGCAATTGAGCTTTCAATGGGAAAAGCGGTTTGAGCTGCGCGAGCCACCTACCGAAGACAAGGTGATCCAAGTCAACTTAGGCAGTCAAGATCACCCTAAGCCTATTTTCATAAGTGAAAGCTTATCACTTATCGAAAAGGAAGAATTGATAATGCTCGTAAAAGAGTATATAGATGTCTTCGCCTGGAGCTATGAAGACATGCCTGGACTTGATCCACAGGTCGCTATGCACCGTCTAAACATCAAGCCCGACGTTAAGCCAGTCAAGCAGCAACAACGTCGGTTCCGCCCAAACATCATGGAGGCTATTGAAGCCGAAGTTCATAAACTCATTGCTTGTGGCTTCATCCGGGAGGAACAACATCCAGATTGGGTGGCTAACATAGTCCCCGTCCTCAAGAAAAATGGGAAAATACGAATCTGCATCGACTACCGTGATCTCAATACGGCCTGTCCCAAAGATGAATTCCCACTGCCGATCACCGATGTCATGATCGACAACACATGCGGGTTCGAGAGGATGTCTTTCATGGACGGCTTCTCAGGGTACAACCAGATCAAGATGTATCCTGATGACGAGAAGCATACTTCTTTCCGAACGCCATTGGGGGTATACTGCTACACTGTAATGCCCTTCGGACTGAAGAACGCCGGAGCAACCTACCAACGGGCGATGAGCATGATCTTCCGCGACCATCTCCGAAAGACGGTGGAGTGCTATGTTGACGACATTGCCGTCAAAAGCCGCAGCAAAAATGAACATCTTCGCGATCTGAGAACGATGTTCGACATAATGCGGGCTCATCAGCTGAAAATGAACCCGACAAAATCCTTCTTGGGAGTGTCTAGTGGCAAATTCCTTGGGTTCATTGTCACATCAAAAGGGATCCATTTGGACCCAGACAAAGTCAAAGCCATCCAGGACATGCATCCACCAAGGAATCTCAAAGAGCTCCGAGGCTTGCAAGGCAGATTAGCCTACATCAGAAGATTCATAGCAAATCTATCGGGCCGTTGCCAACCATTTACCCGACTAATGAAGAAGGGTACTGCCTTCATGTGGATCGAGCTTGTCAAGAAGCTTATGAAGACATTAAAAGGTATCTCACAAAACCTCCTGTCTTAGTGGCCCCTACATCAGGAAAACCATTCCTGCTTTATGTAAAAGCCTGGATTATTTCCTCGGCGCCCTCCTCGCTCAGAAGGACGACAATGGCCATGAGCAAGCCATCTACTATCTGAGTAGAACTCTCATAGGAGCAGAATCTCGGTACAATCCTATTGAGAAAGAGTGTTTAGCTCTCGTCTTCGCTGTTCAGAAGACACGACATTATTTGGTTGGCCAAACCATACATGTCATCGCCAGGGTGAACCCTACACTTCTTACATGAAAGCTCAGGGTCGCTGTAATTCAGTTGCACTTCATTCACGACATGACCTTTATCAGTTAAAGGCCAGGCCCTTGCAGAGTTCTTAGCTGCTCATCCAGTTCCAGAACATTCAAAACTTCACGAAGACATCCCTGATGAAGTCTTCGAATCTAATGCGACCTCAGCAGAGGAAGTGTGGCAGATGTTCTTCGACGGAGCATCGCGGATGGGCCCAAAGGAAAGATTATTGCCGGAGTGGGGGTTGTGTTCATCTCCCCACAGGATCATATCCTTCCCAGAGCGTTCTCCTTGACAGAATCATGCTCTAATAATGTAGCGGAATACAATGCCCTACTCATTGGCCTCCAGCTCGCCCAGGGAATGGGGGTACGCTACCTTGAAGCTTATGGCGATTCAAAGCTGATCATAAATCAGGTTAAAGGCGAATACGAGGTCCGTCATGAGGACTTGGTGCCTTATTATCACACAGCCATCGAATTGGCTAGCTTATTTGAAGGCTTCTACATCGGGCATGTGTCCCGATCCCAAAATACCAAGGCGGATGCTCTCGCTGCATTAGCGACGACGCTAGCCTACCGGCCGACACCGAGTATCACCTCACAGTCGCAACCCGGCATCTCGTATGCTCTAAGCATATGCTAAGGATCCAAGAGGTCCATAATATCTCCGTGGATCTTGAGCCGAGGGATTGGCGCTTCCCTCTCATTGACTACGCTCTGCACGGTCTGCTTCCAGATGATCCCAAAGAAGCAGCGTCCATCAGACGAAGGTCGCTCCGTTTCTACTATAATCCCACTTGAAGACACTCTACCGTCGTTCATATGACGGTGTCCTCCTCCGCTGTCTCTCTCATTCAGAGGCACAGGAAGTGCTTAAAGAAGCACATGATGGTATTTGCGGAGCTCACCAGCCAGGTCCAAAGCTTAAAGACAGGCTGCACAGACTTGGGTACTACTGGCCGACCATGATGGCCGATGCCACCCAATACGCACGAAGGTGTAAGGCGTGCCAGGTCCATGCAGACTTCATACACCAACCTTCGGAGTTGCTCCACCCTACTGTTGCTTCATGGCCATTTGAAGCATGGGGAATCGATGTCGCAGGGCCAATCAGTCCCTCTTCGGCAAGAGGTCATCGGTTTATCCTGGCAATAACCGATTACTTCTCAAAATGGGCAGAGGCCACACCGTTGGCCGAAGTTAAAACCTCCAATCTGGTTAGCTTCATCAAACACCATGTCATCCATCGATTTGGTGTCCCCAGGCGGATCATCCATGACAATGGTCCTCAATTCATAAGCCAAGGATTCTATCGGTTCTGCGATAAATACCGAATTCAGAATATGGCTTCAACAGCTTACAATCCTGCTGCCAACGGCTTGGCAGAGGCATTCAACAAGACAATCATCAAGCTGCTCAAGAAGTTTGTCTCCTCGAACAAGCGAGATTGGGACGAAAAGCTCGGTGAATGCCCTTGGGCCTACCGGACTACGGTTCGGACACCGACAGGCAATACGCCTTTCTCCCTGGTATATGGGTGCGAAGCGGTCATCCCATTGGAAATCCAGATGCCATCATACGGGTAGCCTTGACTACTAAGATGACATCAGAAGACAATGATCGCCTGCGTCTTCAAGAGCTCGAAGCCCTGGACGAGAAGCGGCTGCAAGCTCAGCAACATATCGAGCTATATCAGGCTCGGATGTCAAAAGCCTTCAATAAGAAGGTCAAGCAGAGAGTCTTCCACAAAGGAGACCTAGTCTTAGCCGTCAGACGACCGATGATTATGACGCACAAGACCAAAGGCAAATTTCAGCCTAAATGGGAAGGACCGTTTGTGATAGAGACAGTCTATTCAAACGGAGCATACCGCCTTACAACTGCAGATGGCGACCTCCTCATGATGCCGATCAATGGCAAATTCTTAAAGAAGTATTATCCTTAATCAAGGATCTTGCTCTCGATCAGGTTAACATTACACCTCTGATCGAGATCCGCGCGTCCGGAATGCGCACAAAGAGAGCCTCTCTCTCTTTCTCCAAGCATGTCAAACCTGTTGATAGCTGGGGGTTTGCTTAAAATCCCAAGGGACCCGTTCCCACTTGATTCCCTCTCCAAAATCACCTACCAATTCTCATCCATAGAATGGTAGGACCACATATATTCCGCTGTTACGTTAACAATAAACCTATGACAGCAATCCCCTCGTTTCTCTCCAAGAAAGTGAGACCTCCAAAATCACTTACCAATTCTCATCCATAGAATGGTAGGACCACATATATTTCACTGTTACGTTAACACTAAACCTATGACAGTGATTCCCTCGTTTCTCCCCGTGAAAACGAGACTATTCCCAAGTTTCATCTATTATTGAGCTTAGTGGCGTCTTAACCGGTTATGTCATTGCGACCTCTGAACCAGTAGACAGCTAAGTCTCAATCCCGAGTCCTGTTGACATTTACAAAAGACAGGTCTCGATACTCGTTGACATTTACAAAAGACGAGTATCACCTATTGATTGAAGCTGGTGGCTTCTCAACCAGTTATGTCATTGCGACCTCTGAACTGGCAGATAGCCAAGTTTCATCTATTATTAAGCTTAGTGGCGTCTTAACCGGTTATGTCATTGCGACCTCTGAACCAGTAGACAGCTAAGTCTCAATCCCGAGTCCTGTTGACATTTACAAAAGACAGGTCTCGATACTCGTTGACATTTACAAAAGACGAGTATCACCTATTGATTGAAGCTTGGTGGCTTCTCAACCAGTTATGTCATTGCGACCTCTGAACTGGCAGATAGCCAAGTTTCATCTATTATTGAGCTTAGTGGCGTCTTAACCGGTTATGTCATTGCGACCTCTGAACCAGTAGACAGCTAAGTCTCAATCCCGAGTCCTGTTGACATTTACAAAAGACAGGTCTCGATACTCGTTGACATTTACAAAAGACGAGTATCACCTATTGATTGAAGCCTGGCGTCTTAACCAGTTATGTCATTGCGACCTCTGAACTGGCAGATCGCCAAGTTTCATCTACCATTGAGCTTAGCGGCGTCTCAATTGGTTATGTCATTGCGACCTCTGAACCAGCAGACAGCTAAGTCTCAATCTCGATGCTTGCTGACATTTACAAAAGGCAAGTATCTCCCCTTTTTAGCCCCGCAAAGGGCTGACTTCGAGACTGGCAACATCTCAATTGGTTATGTCATTGCGACCTCTGAACCAACAGACAGCCATGCCTCATTATCCAAACAAACAACAGACGACAAAAGAAAAATCTTTCTATTAATTCAGAAGGATGGGATACATGGAGGAGCCTATAGGCGTACATGATAAGATCGAATCCGATCTCCAAGAGAAGCTAGCCGCGTCCTCCTGTCATCTTCAGCCTGGGCCAGCGCCTGTGATCTTAGCTCCGCCGCATCGAAGTCCACCGCCTGAGCCAGACGAGCCTCGGTCTCCGCCAAAGTCGCCCTCTGTGATGACTTCCGCTCCGCCAGTTCCTCACTTCGAGCCCTGAGCTGCTTAAGCCGCGCAGACTCTTCATGACGCATCTGTGTAGCTTTGGACAAGAGGAGATTTGCCTTTCGGATCATCTCTTCAGCCCTCTTGATCTTATCTTCAGCGTCAAGAAGAGCACTGTTGGAAGCATCAATTGCACTCCCAACCTCTGCTTCCTCTGCCTCCAAGGACCTCAAGTCAGAGGAGATAGCCTCAACAGCCTCTTGAGCAGCGAGCTGAGCCTCGCGCTTCTGGGCGACAAGACGCGCGAGCCGTTCATCAGCCAAAGACGCTGCGTCGGAACGATGGAAATGGCGCCATTCCTCCACGTCCTTCTCAAGGTCATCTACCAGGAGCTCCAGAGCAGTAGCTTGATGGTACCCCTCAAAGTCCCGGATACAGACCAGCCACTCGAAAACACCCCGACTCATGGGGGACCGACCTGATTCCACGTCATGGAATTCCTTGTATCCTGCACCCCGCAGGCGAGGAAAGCAACGGAATAGGCTATAAGCGTCATAGCGACGCACTAACTTACGGGCCTCGGCCACATAAGTTTTCTGCCACAGACAGCCTTCAAAACGACGGAGAAGCGCCGTTTGAACACCCTGAGGTGGGTCTTCCCAGCTCCAATCAAACTGGGGCAGTGCAAGGCGAACCACGCCATCAAGTAGGTGTACGGTAAACCTACCCTAGGATTGGGCCCGTCACGAGGCAAGACGGCACCCTTCCCTCGCCTTGACGCCATTGGCCTGCAGAAAGCCTCCGTCAGTACACGAAGGCCCCTCTGAATACAACACACCATGGCCGGGAGAAGACCCAGACGGTGGCCATGGACCAAGCGAACGGCAGGCAGCAGCACATTCGGGTGAACAATGTCACCCGAAGAAGAAGGCACGACACACTTCTTTAACCAGATGGTTAAGAAGCCAGCCAGCAACGCCTTGCGAGACATAGGCCGACGGGCCTGATGGTGAAAGCTCCGAAGAACATCACCCTTCTCGAAAGGACCATCATCTTCTGTCACGACGATGTCCTTTTCAGCACGCACCTCTATCCTCGCCAAGATGTCTTCTTCAGCAACTCCGCAATGAGCTGCCTCGGGCACACTAGTCATGTCCGGGAACAAGTAGTTCCCCCAGCTCTTCAAGCTCTTCGAGCTACCTTTGCCACCGGTGTGGATGCTGGAGCAAATGTGCAAATGGCACACCAATTCCCGATATGTCTCAAGCAAAGCAGGCTCTTGCTTCTCCAAGAGGGCCAGCTCCGCCTCACACGGAAAATACTCTTCATATGGAAGAGACCCGAAGGGCAAAGTAGAGATCTCTCGCATCTCATGCAGGGCCATGCCCAATTCACCAACCGGGGTGAAGAAAGTCCCCGAGGCTGGGCAGTACAACTCAAGAATGGCGTAGAAGCACGCCACCTTCATCTCAATGCCGTAGCAGGTCGCCCTGACGGCCTCATAGAGGTTCAACCTCTCTAATTCCCCCTCAAAATGATTGAGGATATAATTGGTCAACTCCGCCCACCATGACCTAGGAGGGTGGACCCAACCAGGGCCCTGAAGTCCGTGGCGGGATAGTTCCCGTCAACTTCGCAGAACTGAGTGCCAAAGGTCGGCGCCGCAGCTGGATTCTCTCCTACTGGAAGGTCCCTCGCCACCTTCCCAGGGTATAGCCCTATTATGCTACGAGGATAGCCCGCCCTCGAATAGCCGGTCTGGAATGTCAACCTCCCGACACTTACAGATTCGGCATTTAGGCTCACGCCCCACGCCATCTTCCGAGCCTGAGTCACGCTCGCGAAGGAAGACAAAGCGAAATGCCGCTTAGTAGACGGGAGATAGAATCTCTCGCCGTCCAACTGGAAGATCCACTGGCCTTCACCGGCCTGTAGCTGGCGATCGGGATCAGGTGCAGCATCCCCGAACATGAAGTCAGCTTTTTGTAAGCCTGACGGTCGATATCTTCAAACGGAGCCGTAGTCAAAATGCTCCGCATGGCCTGCGGGCCACCACTCTGAATGAGCGTATCCCGTACAAGGGGGCTCGGCTCACTGAACAAGGAAGCCTGCCCGATGAACTGCAAGCTGATGCTCCCTGCTCGACTGGTTAAGCCAAATAGACTGTTCTGGAGGCCGGAGGCGTGATGCACTGCAAAAACAAAAAGAAAATGAACTATGATTAGTTCACCAATCAAATCGACGCGAAGACACAAAAATTCGCTAAGGCATAGCCTCGCCCAGTAAGCAGGGACAGCGGGATAATAGCTTTGATAAAAAGCTTCGCTTCACAGATAAGACTGCATCTTTGCAAGAAGTGGCATAGCCCTAAGGGCTGGCGTCATCAAAAGGACGTTATGGATAACAGTCACCCTTCGTGGCCACAACTGAAGGCACACGACCCATATCCTGTTCCTCAACAGGATGAAGATTGCCCAAGCAATGGCTTCCTATGGAAGCCCAAGAGAAGAACTGTTCAGTTCTTACTTCCCTGGTGCAAGCAAAATAGGGAAGTTAAGGGAAACGAGTTCCCTGATAAAGGACAGATCATATTCGATCGTCCTAATAGCCGAGTATCGACTCCAAAGGATGAAGACCACTCTCTAATCAGATTAGAGAGTCTCTTACCAGCGATCGGTCGCTCAATGAACGGAGGAGGGCCCTCCGCTGCAGAAGTCGCTGCTTCCTTTCCCGCTCGTCTCTTGGGCGCCATTGAAGAATTACAGGAGTTTTTGAACTCTTGAAAAAGGAAGAAAAGAAGAGTCAAGTACTCTGGAAAATTCAAAGAGAAATGATGATTTTCTCTCAGCCCGATCGGGCTTTTATAGGCCAATCAGCGCCTAAATCAAGGCCTCGAAAAAGGGCACATGCCGCCGTTTCGAATTAATTCGAAACAGTGCCCGAAGCGCCTGAGGCGCTTTCCCAAAAAGCGACGGTTCAATCCCACTAAGGGGTTAACTCCGCACAAGAGCAAAGTGCGGACTTCGCGCAATCCTTCAAGGACTTAACCGAAAGGTTTGAATTAGCCCTCTAAAGAGGCGCTGACGTGACAGCCTCGCAAAGATCATTCAAAGGAAGGGCTATGCCCGTGCGCAGTTTAGCCCAGCAATGGCCAAACTCTCAGTGAAGCAAGCAAAAATCGAATGATCAGACAAAGAGCTTTCATTGATCTAAAAGCAAAGATACATTTGATATTACATCAAAGTTGTGTTTCATACAACACACAAGTTGCCTAGCAAGGCCATTTGCATAAAAGGCATACAAGCGGTTTTATCTGCTTCCAGACCAGATCAACTGGACACGAAAGGCCTTCCTCCTGCACAAGGCTGTAACCAGTTCTGCCACCGGGACACGGTCATTTTTTCTCCACAAAATGGCGGGTCTTATCAGGCCATTTTTTTTGAAGCCTGGCAATAAAAGCTTATCGCCGCCAACACGTCAGATCACCTATAATGGGAACTAGTTTTGGTGCTAGTGATCTGACGGGCGTGAGGCCCACTCCCCTGAAGTGGATCGTCCCCGACGAAGGCCACCAAAGTTGAAAGTCGGCAACCAGGCTCACCTCAGATCGAATCATCTCGGATAAGAGGCTGCCAACAGCCTCTGGGACGCGCACCCGCTGCCCGAATTGTTCCTCCTGCTTAAAAGTAAAGCTTCAACCGGGGAAGCATAAGGCAATTTTATGGCTTCTTCCATCAAGTCACCAGACTGGCAAGCATAGCTCACTGCAAGGCAAATTGGAGTAAGTTAGCAGTCAAGCACAAAAACATTAAGTCAGATTCTTCAGCGGCAAAGTAATCCGACTTCAGTCAAAGCAGAGGATAAGCCTCGCCTGCACGGCAACCAGGGGCTGGCTCAGCAAACGCCAAGTCCTAGCCTCGCCTATACGGCAAAGTCAGACTGATCTTGTGAAGAACAGTCTCAACCTCACCAATATGGCAAGACTGGCTCAACTATTGAAGAAGCCAAGTCCCAAGTCCTGCCTGTGCAGCGGACTTAACAAGCAACGATCTTTCACTGATCAAGCCAAGATGATAGCTTCACAGAAAACTATGATGAGATCCTTCTCTGCAGCAGCCAATTGCAAGATGAAGAACAAGGGAAGCTAATCCCTGAAGCGAGCTGCCAAAGCTAAATCAAGGGAGATGAGTTCCCTAAAAGCAGTGAAGTCTTTGAATGATCGAGACTTACTAGTCCTTGGCCGGTTAGACAACCAGAGTGGGTTTCCTACTAATTCAGAGATCTGAGTATCTCTCACAACCAAGAGAAGAGAAGAAAGGCAAGGCACTTCTCTTCAGAGGACCTCAAGTGTCCTATTTATAGGCCCCATGGCCTGAGTGCGATCACCTCAAGCGTGGAAGCACGAGCGCATTCAAGGCATTTACTGCGCCTTGATAACAGGAACGGTTTCCATTGGAACCATACAAGGGAAGAGAACGTCTCCCTCATAAAAGGCACTTATTGCGCCTAGAAGAAAGGGAATATCCTCCCTTGGAAACGTGCAAATCGGAGAATATCTCCCCGATCAGCATGAAGAAAGGAGTAATCCTCCTCGTAACTGGCCCACGGCAGTTGGCCTCGGAAAGCGACAGATGTTCCAGAGCGAACTTACCTAGCCGCGAAGCTACCCAGACGCGAGTCTACATGATTCCTCGGCGAATCTACATCCCAAAGCAGGATTGAAGGCGAAGCTGAACTCAACCATCATGGCGATGTTCATACTCCACACCACCATCACAGCAGTTCAAAGTATTTCGAAATCTGGGCTATTGCAGACTTTCGAAAACTTTGAAGGGGGTCTTGTTGACACTTAAAAAAGACAAGATTCTCATTGGTCCGAACGATGTCTAAACTTGTTGACATTTACAAAAGACAAGGGACAGACGAGCTGAAGACCAGTTTTCACCCACCTCCAAGGGACAAGGAAGCGATGGACTCCACTGATCCAGCAAGCAGAACAGTGAACCCGGATTGTTTCTAACAGACCTCAGCAGGTCTAAAATGCTAGCATTTAGCATTACATTAGCCCAAGGAGATAGCCTCGCTTGAGAGGCTAACATCATCCAGAGCACCGCCAGGAAGCTAACTGATAGCTTCGCCGAAAACCCTCTTTTCGGACTTCGCCGAAGACCCTCTTTTCGGACTTCGCCAGGAATTGCCTCTAGCTCCGCTATGAGCCTCAAAGCGGGCAGCTCCGCCATCAGCCTGCTATGGTCAACCTTTGACCAATCAAATCTCCTGATGAGATCGGATTCAATCTAATCAAATCCAATCAGGATTCAAATATGGCAGGTGATTGCCACAATCTCTTGACTCTCTTGAAACGAGTAAGTGGATCAAGGAGAATCAATCAACGATATGGAAAGGATCATAACATATCGGAAAGATCAACCGATTTGCCATTTTCTAGCTCCGCGGAAGCTATTATAGCCTCGCAGCAAGGCTACTTTCCAGATTCAAACAGATTCGGTTCAATCTGTTTCTATATCTTCAAAGGGGACGATTATACCCTTACTTTCCTATAAATAGCCCGTCAGGGGCACAAGGGAGAGGCATCGGATTGCAGAGGAAGGAGCCATCAATTGCCTTCTGATCGCAAGAATCGATCAATTAGCTTCTTCGACTGAGGCTTCTTCATAACGCACCGTGCGTTCTCGAATTCAGAGACCTTTTAGAGAATTGCTTTCTCTATCCAGGGTGTTGATACCCTAACATCGTCCTTCTTCTCAAGGAATCTCCGGAACCAGGCGAGAAGGAATTCCTTATCGAAGGCGATTTTGAGAAGCAGCAAGAGGGTTCTACCAATCCTCTATTCTCTGATTCCCGGAACCAGGCGAGAAGGGAATCTCATCGCTCGCATCGTCAAAGGGACAAAGTGGTCGCGCGCTGACCAGACTCCTATCGGCACACTTCTCCAGAATCTCTGAGGGGATCTACTTGTAATCTTTTTAAGAATACTTGTAATTTAGCTCCTCAAACTCTTTTTGTAAGTTTTTCCCCTTTGCAAACATAATGGAAAACAGGGGCATCTCATTGTTACATATTTGATCGTTTTGTTGCCTTGCATTATATACCTGTTCGAACTTTAGACCACCAATGGGAGATTAGTACAGGGAATGGAGTAGTCGTATCTACTAAGGTTTGTATTGATTGCCCTGTAGAACTCTGTAACAGGACCTTAGCCATAGATATGCTCGTACTAGATACTAGAGGGTACGACATAATCTTAGGCATGACTTGGCTCAGCAAATACCATGCGGTCATTGATTGCCGAAGCAAGAAAGTTATTTTCAGAATACCGCTTCAGCCTGAGTTCCAATTTGAAGGAGAACGCAAACCTGCCAAAGGAAAAGCACAGATGACTGCTGGTGAGATCCAGAAGAAGAGAGTGCCAGTTTGGAATGAGTTTCCAGAAGTATTTAAGGAGATCTCAGGACTTCCACCCGATAGGGTAATTGAGTTTTCCATTGATACCCTTCCAGGCACTGTTCCGATATCCAAAGCTCCATACAGAATGGCACCCACTGAGTTAGAAATTCTAAAGAAGCAGCTACAAGAATATTCTGACAAGGGATTGATTAGACCAAGTGCTTCACCATGGGGAGCTCCAGTGCTCTTAGCAAACAAAAAGGACGGTGGTAAGCGGTTGTGTATAGACTACAGAGAGTTAAACAAGGTTACCATCAAGAACAAGTACCCCTTACCAAGAATTGATGATCTGTTTGATCAGCTTCATGGAGCTCGAGTATTTTCAAAATTGGATTTACAATCAGGCTACCATCAGCTAAAAGTAAGGAAAGAGGATATTCCCAAGACAGCATTCAGGACCCGTTATGGCCATTATGAGTTCCTAGTTATGCCCTTCGGAGTCACCAATGCCCCTGCAGTTTTCATGGATTTGATGAACAGAGTGTTTCATCATATTTGGATCAGTTTGTGGTTTTTATAGATGACATCTTGATCTATTCGAAGAACGACAGAGAGCATGCAGACCACTTAAGAATAGTGTTGCAGACTCTCCAACAGGAACAACTTCATGCTAAGCAAAGCAAGTGTGAATTCTGGTTAAATAGTATGGCCTTCCTTGGGCACATAATTTCAGAAGAAGGAATTTCAGTAGACCCCAGTAAAATTTAGGCAGTGAAGGACTGGCCAATTCCAAGGACAGTAACAGAAAATAAGAGTTTTATTGGATTAGCGGATATTATAGGCGCTTTGTCCAGGATTTTTCTAAGATTGCAGCCCGTTAACGAAGCTCACCGGAAAGGAGAAAAATATATATGGACGGAGGAATGTACCGCAGCATTTGAACAATTAAAGGAAAGACTCATTACAGCTCCAATTTTGAGGACTCCCTCAGGAAGAGGAGGGATGGTTATATACAGTGATGCATCCGGGAAAGGCCTAGGGTGTGTATTAATGCAACATGGTCATGTCATAGCTTATGCATCCAGGCAACTGAAACCACATGAGAGGAATTACCCAACTCATGACTTAGAGCTGGCGGCGGTAATATTCGCATTGAAAATCTGGAGGCATTATCTTCTGGGAGACAAGGTGCTAATCTACACTGATCACAAAAGTCTTAAGTATATCTTCACGCAGAAAGAATTGAACATGAGACAGAGACGGTGGCTTGAATTAATGGCAGACTATGATATAGATTTACAGTATCATCCAGGCAGAGTCAATACAGTACCAGATGCATTGAGTAGGAAGCCAGAGAATAAAATGCTAGAACAACTTACGCAACAAAAGGAGTTGATTCAGGATATCATAAAATTGGACTTAATGATAGTACAAGAAATTGATAAAACGGGACAGTTGATGACCTTTCAGATTCAATCAACCCTGATGGATGAGATTAAAGAAGCTCAGAAAGAAGACCCCAGATTGCAGAAGTTCAGAGCTCAAATAGAAGCTGGATTGAGAACTGACCTCCGTATTCATTCAGACAACGCATTATATTTTGGTAACAGAATTTGTGTCCCCCAAGGAGAAGTCCGACAGAAAATTTTGGCAGAGGCACATAGTTCAGCCTATTCCATACACCCGGGAGGAAATAAAATGTATCAAGACTTGAAACAGAAGTTCTGGTGGAATGCCATGAAAAGGGAGATAGCCCAGCATGTGGCTAAGTGCTTAGTTTGCCAGCAGGTAAAGATAGAACACCAGAGAACAGCTGGACTTCTTCAGCCCTTGCCAATACCCGAGTGGAAGTGGGAACATATCACCATGGATTTTGTCACAGCACTACCTCGCAGTCCTAAGGGTAATAATGCAGTATGGGTAATCATTGACCGCCTCACAAAAGCAGCTCACTTCCTACCTTTCAGAGTAGGTCAGTCAACAGAAGTTCTTGCAGAAAAATATATGAAAGAAATTGTTCGTCTACATGGAGTTCCAGTTAGTATCGTGTCAGATAGAGACACGAGATTCCGATCACATTTTTGGGAAAGTCTCCAAGAAAATTTAGGAACTCGTCTGAAATTCAGTACTTCATATCACCCAGACAGACGGACAATCTGAACGGACTATCCAGATCCTTGAAGACATGTTACGAGCCTGCATGATAGAATTTAGAGGGTCATGGGAAGATTATCTTCACTTGGTAGAATTCTCTTATAATAACAGCTATCAGGCTAGTATCAAAATGGCCCCATTTGAGGCATTGTATGGCAGGAAATGCAGGTCACCGATATGTTGGGACGAAGTCGGCGAAAGAAGACTTATGGGACCAGACATTCTAATTCAGACAACAGACAAAGTCCGAGTTATCAGAGATCACCTCCGGGTAGCACAGAGCCGACAAAAGAGTTGGGCAGACACAAACAGAAGGCCATTGGAATTCAGAACCGGTGAGCATGTATTTTAAAGATATCACCCACCAAAGGGTAATCCGGTTCGGTACTCGTGGAAAACTTAGTCCGAGATACATCGGCCCATTCGAAATTTTGGATCGTGTGGGAGATATGTCTTATCGATGGCACTACCGCCATCTTTGGAAGGAGTACACAATGTATTCCATGTATCACAGTTAAGGAAGTATGTCAAGGATGAGAGTCACATTCTGGATCACTCCGAACTGGAAACAGCCTGATCTGTCTTACGAAGAACAACCGATGGCCATCCTGGACAAAAGTGTTAAGACTCTAAAGAATAAGGCCATACCATTAGTATTGGTTTCTTGGAATAGGCATGCACCAGGAGAGGCTACATGGGAACGGGAGGACGTTATTCGTGAGCGTTACCCTCAACTATTTTCAACTTAGTTGGTAAAACCCTTTCTTCCTATTCTTCTCTACCGTCATCTTCCCCTTCCTGAAATTTCGAGGACGAAATTTTTGTAAGGTGGATAGATTGTAACACCCCATTCCCAGTATACGTGCACAGTTACGTATTCTGATTTTTGAGCATATTTTCTTCTATTATTATATATATTTATTTTCTACTATCCTTACTCATATAGCAGTACTGCATGATTGACCTGTTCGGTATCCAGATTTGACTGATTTTAGTTTCAAATATTATCTTCTAATAATCTAGTTTTCATGATTTTCTGGAATTTTTCGGAATTTAATTATAAATCTTCAAAACCGGTGTCGGCCAGTATCATTGGTTGATTCCAGGAATTTAATTTGCAATTGGAATCAAATTTCTGGATTCCGCTTTCACATTCCATCTTAGAATTTTGTTTTCATCCTTCGGGCATTTTCTGGGAATTTTCTGATTTTATCAAAAATTCAGCCTACCGGTGTAGACACCGTTCTCAGTGTATTTCAGGATTTTATTTTTATTTTAAAACTGAGATAGAATTTCTGAAAATCAATTTCACCAAAAGTCATTTTATAATATTTATGATTTTTGTGAATTTTTGGATAGCATTCCGAGATACTTCAAATTTTAGTCATCCCTGGAGTTTTCGGGTTTTTTCCCAGATACCGAGAATTATTCAAGTATTCCACTTTTCTCTTTTTACCGTATTTCTCTCTCCTTCCTCAACCGCGAGTTTCGCCAGCTGGGTTCATCATTTAATGCAGCCACCCTCTCCATGCTGCATTAAATGCGTATGGGCTAATTTAACTCAAGTCCAAATCACCCATGCTTTGTCCTTTCCTTTTGAAACGCAGCTTTGCGTTTTCTCATGGACGCCAGCTTGTTGCCTTGAAACGCCACTTTAAAAGGAAGAGGATTATTATATTATTTCTCTCTCCTATATATATATCCACACCCCTTTTTGTTTCTTCCTCTCCTTTGCACTTCTTCCTTCTCTTCTTGATTCCTGCAGCCTCCAACAGAGCAAGGAGAGAAACTCCTTTGGCCACCATCATCTCCACCATTCCTTCATCAAGCACCAGCAGCACCACCACTTCCCTCTTCCTCCATTTCAACTGCAGCTGCAACCAAGCATCGTCATCACCACCATCTTCTTCAGCCTCTCTCCATCACTTTGTGAAGACCGGCCTCTCCTTTGGGTTTGGGGCCGTGTTCTTCTCGGTTGACAGGACTCGAGGCCGGTGCCCTCCTTTTGGTTTGGGACCGAGCTTCATCACCGTAGATTTCCCGGTAATCGTTCACGATTATTCCGGTGATCGTTTGGTGATTGACTTGGCAAGGGATCATCTTTTCACTTGGCACTCTTGCTGGTCATTGGACGCGTTCTAGGCGAGTAATTCTACTCGCCAAGACTTGAACATTAATTCTATACTTGTAATAATATCAACAAACTCAGCCCTCAAACATCAGGATCTGTTCTCTGTTCTGCACCCATATTAGTCGACTTGGCCAGCCCATTAGTCGACTAGCTCTCTTGCAAACGCAGCCTTGTTATTCTGAAACGCACCCTATTAGTCGACTAATTATTATCCCTAGTCGACTAACTTTCCTGAGACGCGATTCTTGGAAACGCAGCTCTGGGAAACGCGACTCTTGGAAACGCGACCTTGAGAGACGCGCTCTTTCTTGAAACGCGGTCTACTCTTTCATCCCCTTACTGGCTAACTCCTTCTGGTGAGACGCGGACTTGTGAAACGCGGATTCATGAGACGCGGACTTGTGGCAAGACGCGGACCTGTGAAACGCGACTTCGTGAGACGCCGTTTTGCGAAACGCAGCAGACTAGTCGACTATCCCAATACACTAGTCGACTAACCCTTTTTCTGAAAACGCTGATCTCCTGAAACGCCACCTTACTAGTCGACTTGCCTTTTCCTATAGTCGACTAACTCCCCCATTAGTCGACTAATCACCTTCCTTAGTCGACTAATCTTGACTGAATCACTTTGATTAACTATTTTCTTGGGAATAAGTCTTATACTTGGAACATGCATTATATATTGTTATTTCATGACATGTTACTTGATGAATATCACCTCTTATCATGCTATCCATTAACACAAGGCATGATACACCTGACTCCTATAATTATCACTGTAACGGGAATGATGACCGGACTTCATGATTTACCAACTTGATTACATGATAGTACGAACCAGTACTCCTGATATACCTGTATTCCTGTCATGCTCCTGCTCATTCCCGAAATTTGATAATTACCTAATATTCATAAATAAGACAACTTGCATTGGGTCGGGGGAAACATGCGGCTGTCAATATGTGTTCGTGTTTACAGTGGTATTAGGTATGTTGTGCAACTAAATTTCCGGTCTGACCTGTGGGCCTCCAGGCGACCGAGGGGAGTGCTGGCTCCCTCCTTCCTGGTGAATGATAAGGGCATACAATAAGTCCCTCCTGTTAGCCTTGCGGCAGGTTCCGTCCACCAAGCAACGGAACATCCTGGGCCGTGGTCCCGGGTATGCACGGGACCCACTGTAAACATAGTTCGTTGATACCCCCGCTGGTTTCCAATAACAACCTTGCTTTACTGGGATATGGATCTATGTGTGCTGGGACGCTAGTCCACATAGCTAGATATCAGGGTAAGGTGAGCTATAATAATAATAATGATAAAAGACGCTAATTGTGGATGTTGTATGCGCTTAGATTACGGTGACATGAGATAAAGGTATATAGATGAGGGTTTCCTTATTTGGATTATTCCCTCGAAGTACTATTCTCATGAGGCCGTAACTTAAGCTTATACAATGCCCTTTCGCTTATAACATGTCGTACTTTTTTACTTGCTGGCTGATTTCTCATGATATTATACCAACTCTCATGCTCATGTTTTTATTGCCACTCGGCTGTAGCCCACTCTACTTGTTTGGGAGGTCCTGACTCCCTTGAATTTGTATGTTCAGGTTCCGAACCTTGGATCGAGGTGGAGCCTTCTGTGGAAGATCAAGCTTTCCTTGCCGAGCAAGTTGACTAGTCTCGGTTTCTGTTGTACCTGACCTTCCTTTTGAGCTCGCGGGATCCCCTTTCAACTCGTGAGCATATTGTAATTATATTGTAAATCGTACTTTTGTGCTCGGCTGTGATATGATGCATGTGATATGTAAGAGTATGTCACAACTTGTGATAACCTTGTATAATTGTATTTCTTGTGTGGCATATGAATGGGCACTACGCTTGTCGTACTCTGATTCTTTCTTCTACTGATGCTTAACGTATATACGTGAGGGTATTTCCGACTGCGTATGTACGTTGCAGTAACGTCCCCGTACCCTCCGGACCGGGGCGTTACAGATTCAGACTCCATGGAGTTTTTGGTACAACTCAAACTCCCTTGAGATCTAAAAGCAATTTTTCCTTGTTTTTTTGGGGTGTCGCAAGAATTTTGAGAATAAGAACAGAGAAAAAGTGGACAAAGATAATTCTAATTTCATAAAGAGCTGCTTATGGCTAAAATTTGGGTACAAGAGAGTTCGTAGGCAAAGCACAGATCAATACGAAGAAAAATTTAGAGTGTTTAGAAGATAATGTATAATAATATATAGCAAAGTCATTGGGTCCGTAAAATTAACAAGTTGTGGGACACTTATGCCTTCTCCTCCTTTTCTTTTTTTTTTTTTCTCTCTCTTATTATTTGGTAAAACATATTTGAACATGAGACTTGTTAAGTCTTAAACCCCAAATGTTATCACGTGAAACATAAAAAAAAAAAAAAAAATTGGTTAGAGGTTGTTATTGGTTTGAAATTTCTGTAGTCGTACTCAGACTCAAATTGAATTAGGACACAGGCTAGTCCTTAGACTCTTTAGTTGATTTACAAGGACTTAAATTAAATCTTTAGTTAAATTTACTAGGACTTGTACTGATACTTGGACTTTTTAATTAGATTTACTAGGATTTAAACTAGGTCTTGATCTTTTAGTTGAACAATTTAGACTAATAATTAGGATTATTTATATGAGTTTTTATAATTTCTATCATATTAAATGCTAATCTAATATTGATTAACTATTTTTATCGAAATAACATAAAAACTATTATAAAAAATTAAATTAACTATTATTGGTTATTACTAATTATTAGATATTATTGCTATATTATAATTTTTCTAGTTAAATAATATTATATATTAAAATAAGAGATTATACAATAGTTAAAAATCAAATAAATATTCAACCAAATCAGAGTTTTATATTACAAACTAATGTTGACATGACACTTATTATTTTATCTAATAAACATTCTAAATAGGCTGAAATGGAGTAATATTGTTGCTACCTTTTTAACTAAATAATTAGATTTATCACTAGATTATAATAAACATTTCATAATGAATAATAAAATAATCAATTAATATACTTAATTATGTACAATTGTTAACTAAAGATTGATATTATTATATTAAGTTGTTAATATTTCTTTGTGTTAAATATTAACTTAATAATAATTATAATAATTATTTTATTAATTATATTTTAAAATTAATAACTAAACTATTTTTTTTGGAGAAAAAATAATTAGTTGGAGTGGTGAGAGAGAGCATGGAGAATCTAACTCCAAATGAAAAGTCCAATTTTTTTTTTTTTTTATAGTTGAATTGATTCAAATTTACATATTTTGATTAAAAAGTAGGATTTGGAATGTCCAGCCTAAGTCTTAGCAATCAATAACAGCAGATTTTGAAATTCAAATCTCATTCCCAAATCAATAGCACAAAATTTCAAAAACCAAATCAAAGTATCAAATCAATAACACCAAACTTTGAAATGCTAGAAATTATTTAAGTCCAACTCAAGAATCCCCAACTAATAACACCCTCAGAGGTATTACTTCATGTCAAAACTAATCTCCAATTCCCCAGAAACATCTAGGCTAGTCACTAATGTTGCGCCTAGCTACTCCTTGCGACAACCAATTTGAGGAACCTAAGTAACGGAGATAAGAGACGCGTCAGAGAGGTACACACACTATTAGAATAGAGAAACAAGAGAGAAAGCAAGCCAACACATTATTTAACGAGATTCGACAATTTGCCTACGTTCTCGGGGCAAGGGAGAGAGAGATTATTGATTCAAGAATCAATTATAAGAGGATTCAAGAGATACTTCGAGAGATAAAATTCATGAGGATTTTAACCCTTATTATAACCAGAGAGTCCTAGGGTTTTAGAAAACCCTGATTAGATTCGGCTCCAATTTAGAAAAGAAGTCTGAATCCGTTTAGGAGACAGTTTCGCATGTCGCTCGACCGGCCGGTTGACCAACCTTGTCCCTCAGTCGACTGGTCGGTCGACCGGGACCAATAGAAAGCCCTGTCTTTCAATCGGCGACCGCTTACTTGCCATCGATGCTTACTTGCCACGGGCCCTGTCTCCAGGCCTACCGCGAGCTGCGTTCTCGCTCCTTTTAGCTTTCGATCTCTGCGCTATTTCTTCCGATAAGTTTAAAAAAGCTCTACTATAACGTTTATCTCCTCTCTCCCTACACCTAAGGCTTAGCTTATTAACTAAGAAATCGGATTTTCATACGAAAAATTACATGTTAAGCTACAATTTCCTTCTTAAAGAGAAGCTTTAAAATAAAGACAAATATCATCATAAAACTCAAAATTTACTTTCCCTGCATAATTTACTTCTGGCAGAAACTCATCTCAAAAGAAAAGAAAATGAAAGAAGAAAAGACACAAAAAAATTACCAAACTTTGTAGCCTTCCCCCAATCTTTTGCCACGAGTGTACTCGGCAAGTGATATGCGGCAGCGCGAGGTAGCGTCGAGGCCATGCAGAGCGTCGCATCCACAACAAACTCCCTTCGCTCGACTCCAAACACCACCAACCTTTTTGAGCCTATAAATACCACACCATCTCTGCCCTTTCACTTCACCACCACCACCACCACTCAGAGAGCAACAATGGCATTCTCAATGGCAGCCAGTTTGCTCTCCTTGTCTCTCTCTTTGCTCCTCTTGTCTCGTGTCTCCCTCGCCCAATGGCGAGCAAGGGAGGAGCCCTTGGGGGAGCCAGCGGCGGTTCGGGTCGGGGAGCCAGTGCCGGATCGAGAGGCTGAACGCCCAAGAGCCCTCGAGGCGAGTCGAGTCCGAGGCGGGCCTGACCGAGTACTTTGATGAGAACAATGAGCAGTTCGAGTGCGCCGGCGTCACGGCCCACCGCAGGATCATCCAGCCCAGAGGCCTTTCTTGCCCTCATTCTACAATGCTCCTGCCTTGGTCTACATTGTCCAAGGTTTATAAGACTTTGTGATTTAGTCTACAAAATTGTTGTTGCAATTTAAAACTTGTAAACTAAGTTCACTGTGCAAGTGTTTGGCTGTAGGTAGGGGAATTTTTGGAACAGTGATGCCTGGTTGCCCAGAATCGTTCCAATCGTTCCAGCGTACTGGGGGGGATGCAGGAAGGCCGAGGACAGAGCCAAAGAGACCAGCACCAAAGAGTCAATCGCTTCAGAGAGGGCGATGTGCTCGCAATGCCTGCAGGAGTTGCTCACTGGACGTACAACGACGGTGAACAGCCGATTGTTGCGATCACGGTCGTCGACACCAGCAACAATGCCAACCAGCTCGACCCCAACCGCAGAGTAATTAATTAAGCACCGATTCATAATTCTAACGCAAATTCTTTTTATTGCACACAAAAGAGAGAACTGATCGATCAAGTAATAAATTTCAGAAATCCTCCTGGCTGGAAGGAAGCAGAGAGGCGAGAGTTTCGGCGTCGAGCCGACCACAGAGAGGACTCTGGTAACAACTCCTCAGTGGTTTCGAGGCTGAGACATTATCTGAAGTAATGGGCATTAGCAGGGAGCTGGCAGAAAAGATCAGGGGCCGAAACGATAACAGAGGAGAGATTGTCAGAGTCGAGGGAGCATTTCGCATAGTGAAGCCATCGAGAGGGAGGGAGGAAGAGCAAGAAGAAGAGTATGAACATGAAGAAGAGAGGGAGAGGCACCGGTCTGCCAACGGAATTGAGCAGGCTTTGCTCCATGAGGATCAAGCACAACATTGATGATCCATCACGCGCCGATATCTACAATCCCAGTGCAGGGAGGACAACCACCCTCAACAGTCAGAAGCTTACAATTCTCAAGTACCTCCAATTGAATGCAGTGAGAGGAGTCCTCCAAAGGGTAATAAAATACTTTCAAAATTTAAACCATAGTTTAAAAATATGATCTGATCACAGTGCAGGAAAATTTCCTATATGCACTTCAGAAAACTATACTCATCATGTGTACACTTTTTCTCTCTTTGTGATTTGCAGATGCTTTTGTTGCGGCTCACTGGAACATGAATGCCCACTCGGTGATGTACATCACCAGGGGAAGTGCCCGAGTTCAAATCGTGGAAACCGTGGAACACCGCATCAACGGTGAGTTGCGTCAAGGCCAGCTGATCGTCGTCCCACAGGACTTCGCCCTTCTGATACAGGCAAGGAGCCCAGGGTTTGAGTGGTCGCTATCAAGACCAACGACAATGCCTTGATTCGCCAATCGTCGGGAAGACCTCGGTACTCAGAGGAGTGCCGGAGGAGGTGCTGAGGAACGCCTATCGCGTGTCGAGGGAAGAAGCAAGGAGGTTGAAGTACAACAGAGGAGAAGAGATGGTTGTCTTTGCACCTGGCTTTCTGGACAGGGGAAGAGCTGAGGCTTGATGTAGTGATCTGTAACGAGTGTGTCGAACGAGCAGTATGTATTGAGGCTAAGATATATTTTGTACCAGATGCAGAGATGAATGAATAAAGCCTTTCTATGTATAAAAATTTGCTCATGCACTAAACATGTGCATTGATGTCAATTT